>PVKA01050704.1:0-12584 GCA_004027165.1 Ctenomys sociabilis | reverse complement strand
AGGCCTGTAATCCCAGCACTCGGGAGGCTGAGGCAGGATTGTGGTGAGTTCGAGACCAGCCTGAGCTACAAAGTGAGCATAAGGCCAGCCGGAGCTGCATAGTGAGACCCTATCTCAAAAGACAAAAGGGCCGGCGGTATAGCTCAGTGGACTAAGCGCTTGCTTAGGTAAGCGCAGGGACCAGCGTTCCATCCCTGGTTCCCCAATCCTCGCCGGCCCCGCCTTCGGGTGCGCTGAGCCCGCGATGCAATCCGAGTGTGGTGGCGCACGCCTGTAATCCCAGCACATTGGACGCAAGAAGCAGGAAGATCACTATGAATGTGGACTGCATACATAGTGAGACTTTGCACCAAAAAAAAAAGGACAAGAAAAAAGAAACAAAAACAAAAACAAATGACTCATTTAAAATTTCCTTCTATGGCCAGGAATGGTGGTGTATGACTGTAATCCCAGCACTTGGGAGGCTGAGGCAGGTAAGAAGAACACCGTGAGTTCAAGGCCAGCCTGGCCTACATAGCAAGTTCAAGGTCAGCCTGAACAGTGAAACCCTGTTTCAACCCCTCTCCCAAATTTCCTTGTATGGAAGGACAATTTGATTACTTAGGGGTACATTTCTGTCACCGCATTTTAAGAGGGCCTACCAGAAACCACTTGGCTTAGAAAGAGACATTTTGTGCTTGCTTTGGTAGCACACATAATAAAAAGAGACATTTAATGGGAGGAACATAGAGATTACCTAGTTGGAGTAATTGGTATTGACAGGTGACTAGTGAATACCTGCTTTATGTATTTCCAGGTGAATGTTCTCTAAGGCTCACTTAGTGGTAAGGTACCCAAGTTTTAATACAACACTCATTCATTTGTTGAAAGAGCTTAAGAAGTCCTTTTTAAAAAATGCATTTGGAAAATAAAAATAAATAAATAAATAAATAAAATTTTAGGGCCGGGGAGATAGATCAGTAGAATAAGCGCTTGCCTGGCAAGCACAAGGGCTGGAGTTCAATCCCCAATTCGTGGAAAAAAAACAAACAAACAAAAAAAAAACTGTATTTGGTTGTTACAGGGTCTCATTACGCTGCTCAGACTCATAGTGATTCTCTTGTTTTTAGCCTCCCCAGTGCTGGGATTACAGGTGTGCGCCACTACACTCAGACTCTGGCCAGCTCAGCCCTACCTGGGATCAGGGCTGGTGCAGCATGTAATGCTGGGTATTGAACTGTGGTTCCTGAGCTTGCCTAAGCTGGGGGTTTAGTCTGTTGAGCTATCTTGCTGGCCCTAAGAAGTCCTTCTTGAGGGAAAAACACAACTTTATTCTGAAGTGACCCAACAGGCCAAAATCTCACATAGTAATTTAGTCTCCGAAACATACAGAACCTTCTCTAATTTTCACCTGCCTTATTTATTTATTTTTTTCGAAGACAGGGTCTTATGTAGTTCAGGCTGGCCTTGAACTCACTATGTAGTCTAGGCTGCCCTAAACTTGCAGTGATCGTCCTGCCTCAGCATCCTGGGATTACAAGTGCGTGTCACATCTGGCTCCCCTTCACTACTGAGTAGTCTCCATTATAGGCCAAAAGCCTAGCTAAGAAACTAGATAGTAAATGCCAACCCCAGAACAGGTCCCTTCAGCACAGAACAGTATTTTACTATCATGTCCTGGCTTTCTGTAGGGATAATATAAAAAGTGGGCATATATACAATAGTTCTAGACAGAGGATGATTGTAATAGATGCCTTTGATAAACTCTTCAAAGACATTTGCCCACAGGGTTTCTGAAAAATTTAAGTGCACATACATTGTATATGTGTATTAAATTATCACACTGTACCTCATAAATGTATATATACATTGACTCAATAAAATCTTAAAGGGCCGGGGATGTAGCTCAGTGGCGCAGCGCCTGCCTAGCAAGCGCGAGGTCCAGAGTTCGATTCTCGGTTCCAAAAAAAAAAAAAAAAGAAAATAGTAAAAATAAGACCAAAAAAAGCTCCTTTGGGGGAAAAAAAAAAAAAAAATAAAAAAATAAAATAAAATCTTAAAACTTTAAGTGCTTGAGAAGTTGGTAGGTTTATAACATAATTTCCCCAATCTGAATTATTTTTTCATGTTTATATTTTCACTTATTTATAATATTTCTATTGAAGATTCTGAATTGCTTACTAAGAGAAAAAAAATATAGCAAAGGATTTTTTTTTTTTTGGTGATACCAGGGATTGAACTCAGGATCTACTGAGTTATCTCCCCAGCCCATTTTTGGTCTTTTTCAGACAAGAGTCTATGTAGTTTAGGCTGGCCTTGAGCTCAATTTATAGCCCAGGCTGCTATCAAATTCGCAAAGATCCTCTGTGAGTGTAGGGATTACAGGCGGGCATTACTACACCCAGCTGGGAAGGGATTCACAATAACTTCAAAAAAGAAAGTGTGTGTAAGGCCAGTGATTTAGATAAGGGGTACAGGTAGCACAGCTTGACAAACTCCCAGTGATCATCCTCCCTCAGCCTCCTCAGTGCTGAGATTATAGGAGTGCAACACCACACCCAACTTTTTTTTTTAAAGCAAGGTCTCCTTCCAGATTGGCTCTGTGTAGTTCAGGCTAGACCCAAACTCTATTTTTCTGCCTCAGCCTGTCAAGTGGTAGGACTACAGTCATGTGACACTATGCCTGGCACCTTACATATATTCTACAGTACTGATTCAGGTCAGCAGTCCACTTAGCCACTTCAGTTTAAAGAGCCTATAATCTCAACTGCTTCCTCTAGTACAGTGATGGTGAATCTTTTACTGACTTAGTGCCCAAACTGCAACCGTGAACCTACTTATTCAACCCAAAGTGCCAACACTGCAATTAAACCTAAATACTGAGGTTTTAGTTTAGAAAAAAAGAAGCAACTGTTATCCAATACTCAGCTATTAGGACAAAAAAAGACCAAACCAAACCAAACAAAAAATTGCAGTTTTAGAAAGTTTTACAAATTATTTTGTATTTTGGGATATCAACTTGTGAAAGCCAGGGAAATAAGTTTGTTTTATTCAGTGTACAAGATAAAAACTACAATTTCTGCTCACCTTCCTTTGGACACTTGCAGAATGAACACGAAGATCGATGCCCACTAGTGCTGGCTTTACACTGCAGTGAAAAAGAAAAGAATTCATTTTGACCAAAAACATGTTTAAAAACCATACAAATACCCAACACACTAACACCAAAAATGAAACAAGGTACATGCCAGAGCCCTTCAAAGTCTAAAGAAGCTGATACTCTCCCACTTTTCAGTGCTTGTGGATAGGTACTGATGCACAACTGCCTTCTCACACAGTATTTGGACTTTGAAACAGCCCAACTGTTTAAAGATTTTTCGATAGGAAGTAGACTAAAGAAACTGGACTTTTTTTTCCCCCTAAAAAATGTGTTTGGTTCAGGGTCTCACTTCAAACTCAGATTCCTAGTGATCCTCCTGTTTCAGCCTCTCAAATACTGGGATTACAGGTGTGTGCCACCATGCCTGAACTGTAGCCAGTTCAGTTTGCCTGGGTGTGGAGCTGGTGTGGAATGTGGTACCAGGGATTGAATCCCTGTCCCGTGCATGCCTAAGAAGGTGTTTAGTCCACTGAGCTATCTAGAAAGCCTGAAACTGGACTATTTAATGGCTTAAAGGACACTACTGCCCCAAAGCCGTTGCCATTTAGTCTACACTCAAAACTTGGTTGTTTTTCTTTTTCCTTTTTATATATTTAGTATAGGATCTACAGGCTCTCACTATGTAGATCAGACTCCTAGCAGCTGGTCTGAGTGCAGTGGTGCCTATAACTGATTGATAACAACCAGTTACAGATTTCTTTGTTGGGTCGGCCAAATAGCTCAGCAGATCAAAGCACCTGCTTAGGCAGATGCAGGGGCTGGAAGTTCGTTGCCCACTCAGTCTTGTCGGCCCCACCCCTGGGGTACAGAGACAGCAATTGAAACTGGGCGTGGTAGTGTGTGCTTATAATCCCAGCACTTGGGAGGCTGTAAACAGGATGAGTCAAATCTAGTAGTGAGACTCTGAACAACCTGTCCTTAAAAAAAAAACAAAAAACTCATAGCCTTTTAAAAAATAAAACCCCATTTAATTTGGCTAAAATTTATTTTTATGTATTTAGTACAGGGTCTACAGGGTTTTATTATGTAGATCGGACTAGTAGTGATCTTCCTGTTTTCAGCCTCCTAAGTGCTGGGATTACAGGCATGTCCAGTCTCAATTGCCCTCTCAGGGCACCCTGGGGGTGGGGCCAGCCCAGTATGCTGGGGATTAAACCAGCTGCCATGCTCTGTGTAAGCAGGTACTTTATTATTTTATTTTATTTATTTTATTTTTTGACAGAGCTGGGGATTGAACTCAGGTCCCTGCGCTTGCCAGGGAAGTGCTTATTCCACTGAGCCATCTCCCTGGCCCCAAGCAGGTACTTTAGTCTACTGAGCTATCTGACTGGCCCACATTGGGCTACAATTTAGAAGAAATTAATTATCAACTCCTTTCTTAAATACTGATAAAGAGGAGCAAGAAAAGAGAAGAAAACAAAAGAAAGGAGATAAAATGTAGTACATCTATCAGCTATGTGAAGGACATTAAAAGGAAGAAAATAGTTACTAGCCTAGAATAAGGAAGGAGATACTTGCAATGTGAATATAGTCCTTGCCTGAATTGTGAACAGAACTTCAAAACAGTTCTCTCATCATTCCCTTTGCCACAAGGACATCAAACACAAGTGCCAGCCTATTCTCCAGTGGTTATGATACCTCTACGTGGAGTGAGCACACTTGTCCTTTCCACTGCCAGTTATGGCCATGTGTCTTTCTTTAGCCAGCAGAGAGATAGAGTGAACATGACCTACATTAGGTGTGGCAGAAGCTTAAGACCCACTGACTGTGTGAATGAACCTTTCATTCTTTTCCTCAGCCAGGAGAACACAAACCTCCACTGAGACCTATGATGAGAAGCCATATGGCATGATCCTTTAACATGTAATGTGAGTGGACAATATGTTTATTGTTTTTTTTTTTCTTTTTGAGACTGAGTCTCATATGAAGTTCAGGATGGATGGCCTTGAGTTTACTTTGTAGCTCAGGCTAGCCTCAAACTCACAATGAGGCCTTCCAAATGCTGGGATAGGCAAGCGCCACCATGCCCAGATTTTGTATGGCTTTTGTTTTTTGACTGATATGAATACTGCCTATTAAACATTTAAGGGAAAACAGGATTCTAGGAGTGTGGCTGAGTGGTAGAGTAGCTTGCCTAGCATGTGCAAGGCTCTGAGAATGATTTCAAAAAAGAAAAGTTCTGAACTAGATAGCACTGTATTATAAAAATACTCAATGCCATTGACTTGCTTTTGAGATAGCCTTGAATTGATGATACTCAAACTGGCCTCAAACTCCTGAGATCAAATGATCTTCCTGCCTTAAACTCATGAAAATGAAAAAGAAAGAAAAAAAAAAGGCAAACAGAAAGAGAAAATATAGTATTCTTTTGAAGACAAGGTCTCACTATATAGTTCAGGCTGGCTTTGAGCTCACTTTGTAGCCCAGGATGGCTCTGAATTCATAATGATTCTCCTTACTCAGCTGAGTGCTAGGATTATAGGCATGTGCCACTATGCCCAGAAAGAGTTACATATTTTTAAATGGTTAAATGGTAAATTTTACATTGTGTACACTTTACTATGGTATATAAAAAAAAAAAAATTAAGCCGGGCGTGGTGGCGCATGCCTGTAATCCCAGCACTCAGGAGGCTGAGGCAGGAGGATTGTCGTGAGTTCGAGACCAGCCTGAGCTACAAAGTGAGCTTAAGGCCAGCCTGAACTGCATAGTGAGACCCTGTCTCAAAAAGACAAAAAAAAAAAAAAAAAAAATTAAGTGCTTTTAAGGCAGTATATTTATGAAATGTGAGTGCTCAGTTATCTTAACTGTTTCATTGAGACTAACAAAAAATGTCAAGTTGAAGTTTTTTACTGAACTGTCAAGTTCTTTAATACTTTCAATGAATTATGGTTTAGAAATTATAAATAATTATTTTTAAGTTAACCTATACCAATAAAAACTGAAGTTATATGGTCAGACTCACTGCAAACAAACTGGTCTTCTAATAAAGATACAGCCTAAATCAGACATGGTGCCATACACCTGTATTCCCAGTACTCTAGGAGGCTGAGGCAGGAAGATAACAAGTGTGAGCCCAGCTTGGCCAGCTTATGAGAACTTATCTTAAAATAAAAACTAAAATAAAGGCTATGAATGTAACTCAGTATAAAGGCCCCGGGATCAATATCTGCAGCACCAGTCCCATAAAACAAAACAAAAGCCCCTAAAATATTTAAATATGATACTCTACGAGAACACAGAGATAACAGAGGTAAAATATCATAGTACCTCAAATTCTTTACCTTTTTAATTTTTTTTTTTTCCGCAAAACTGGGGATTGAACTTAGGCCCTTGAGCTTGCCAGGGAAGTGCTTATTCTATTGTACCGTCTCCCCAGCCCTACCCCTTTAAATTCTGGAATACCTCAAATGTAAAGCTCCCAAACAATCAGGCTCTACAAATCTAGCTTTTTAAGAAAATAATTTTTTTATTTATTTGGTACAGAGTCTTGTTCCACAGCTTAGACTCATAGTGATCCTCCTGTCTCAGCCTCCCCATCATTAGGGATTATAGGCCATGTGCCACCATGGTGTGCCTGGGGTTCCAGAGCTGGCATGGCATGTGGTACTAGAGACTAAACCCTGGTCCTTGCATTTGACAGGCAGGCACTCAGATCACTGAGCTATCTCCACAGCCCCAAAATCTATCTTCTCAATAATTTCCTCATGACCATTTCCAGGAATGGTGGCTGAGGCTGTAAGAGTAACTGTCACTCTCTACATAATCAACAGAAACACTGACATATGCCCTTGGGAAAGTATATGCAATGCCAGTGAGGACACACGCCCAACATAATACAGCACCTGAACAACAGGAAACATGGGTGACTTTGCTCTGCCCTCCAGTTTAACGGAACTGAACTAAGGGAGCAGAGCTTTGTCTCTCACAACGCCATGTTAATGGACAATATTCATCAACATATGGAAGTCCTGTTGTGAAGAATGTTTACTTCTACAGACAGGAATTGTTGATACTTACTCTTTTGCAGTACCAGAAATCCAGGTTTGGTACATACTCGAGAGTAACTTCTTTGTCATGGATCATTACAGTTCCCTGAAAGATAAAAGATTAAAGCCATCAACATCAACCAACCCTAAGAGAAACAGAGACAGATAGGAAGGCACAGACAGCCTTTCCAGTTCCCAAGCTGAAACATTTTGTAAGCTTATGTATCAGCAAAAGGAAATGGCTGTTTAAAGCCAGAGACTTAAGGCAGTGTGACACAGAGAGATTCAGCTTAAGGAAGGGGAGTAGGAAGAGGTGAATTCAGTCTTCGGCCTTGGCTCCAGCAGGCTGGGGTGCTGTCCTTGGGCAGGCAAGGCCCAGTCTACTCCTTTAGAAGTCATGCATTGCATTCTCAGGAGTCTCAGCCAAGTCTCCCACCTGGCTCATGAGCTAGTACACTATCAAGAAGAAAGCTCTTTCTTCATCAGCTTAGAGACTAATTTACATCTCTTTGGAGAGGTATAAAGCCTTTTAACTTTGGTGCCTAAACATTTTCTTTGGCATACTGATTGTTTGGCAGACACACAAAGAGAGGTCAACGCTGAAGACAGGAAGAAAGGAGGATGGTGAAAGCTTCACAACATATTACTTTCTTATAACAGGAAACTGCATAGCTGGTTGCAGCAGTAGTAGTGGTGACGGCAGTGGTAGCAGAATCACTCTGGCTCGGAGCCTACGGAGTGAACCAACCCTGAAATCTGAAGAGGAACCACCAGCAAATAAGCCTTTGGGAAAGTATGGTAGAGGAACAGGTACAAAAGCAGCTCAATAAGCCTGCAGAGACAGAGCTCTCTTGCTCTTCCATTTTGTCCAAGTCACAAATTGTTTCACAACCATTAAAAAAAAAAAAAAAAAGATTTAATAAACACAAGCTAGGAGATCTGTACTGGAGTAGAGGGAAAAAATCTCTACCTATTGACAAGAGACCCTCACATATACTTGTAAGTGAGCTAACCAAGAATGTGACTCTGGAACTAAGCCCTCTGCCCTCTAGAGTCCTGTGTATCTCCCTGGGTAGAGCTCTGAGTTTTACAAGTCATTTCTTTGCCACTGGACCTCAGTTCTTTGCTTGGATTCATACATCTGTCAAATAACACTTCACTCCTCTGCTTTCCACACCAGAAAAGTCAAGAGATAAAATAAGATCATTATCTTTTGAAAACCAAAGGAAAACTGCCTACCTACCTAGGGCTTAGAATCTGTTCTCCGGGAAACTGTTTCCTGGCTTGACCTCAAGGCTGTAGGACAATGACAATAAAATTGCTAATATTTATTAAGTTTTTGCTCAGAGCCAGAAGCTGCTAAGTTATGTTACTTAATCTTTTTTTTTTTTTGTGGCAGAACTGGGGATTGAACTCAGGCCCTTGCGCTTGCCAGGGAAGCACTTAATCTTGATGATTCCATGAAGTAACATTTCCACTTTACAAATGAGGAAATACATTCAGAGAGGCCAGATTATCGATCTGACAAAGGGCAGATTTATAGTCTTCAGAAACCTTCTGTCTCGTTCACCAATTCCTGCTCAATATTAGGCACAGGCAATCTACCTCAGGACTGATCAGGAAAGAAAGCTCTGCAGGCAGAAAGGATCAAGTGAACATTAGTCTGTCAAGCTCTACCCGTGCAGGAGATTAGTCAATATGGTCCCCATTCAAACACACAAACAGTGCATCACAACATTTAAGAGCATGGGCTCTGAGTCAGGCTCCCTAAATTTTAATCCCATTCCTATTCCATAACCTATATAGAAAAGTCTTTAACTTTGTGCTTTAGTTTCCTCATCTGTAAAGTGGGGATCACAGAACCTACTTGATAGGGTAGTAGTAAACAGTAAGGAAATACAGTATGTCTAAAAAACTTATCATGGAATGAATATATAGTAAAGGCTCAATAAATGTTGATTATTTCAAGTCTAACTAAGTACTCAAAAACAATCAGTAGCAGGTTAAGATTACATGGAGTCAACCATTCACAGCACCTTGTCTGGTGGGAATATTTCATAATCCACTTCAATTTCCTCAATGACTAAGCTTTCATACAGAAAGGTCAATGTACATCATTATCTATCTATCTATCTATCTATCTATCTATCTATCTATCTATCTATCTATCTATGTTTTTTTTTTTTTTTTTGCAGAACCGGGGATTGAACTCAGGCCTTGTGCTTGCCAGGGAAGCACTTATTCCACTGAGGATCGCTATCCTCCCTGCCCCTCATAATTTATCTTAATGACCATACTTTGTGTTAGTTGTCAAATTACTTTTGTTATCAGGAGCAAACAATATCTAGTATAAAAAAGGAGTTTATAAATTCTGTGGAATGACATGTTAAATACAATCAGCTATCCTTGGGGAAATAGTTTTGCACCCAGAGACTGTTGAGGTAGGTATTGCTCCATAGCATACATATGTACACCCAATCCAAAAAACATGCGGCCCATCATTTGAAAACTAATGAGTAGTAACCCTAAAACAAATAACACTGCATTTTAGTCAATTGCAAATTCTGCTTTCACCAGTCCAAGGCAGTACATTCAGGAATTTTTAAGGAAGAAGCACTGAGACCACAAATACATTTTCATAGTAGTTGTGCACATGTGACCTTTTGTTGTGGGTGGCATATTCCCCGTCAGAAGTCACCATGGGCCTGTCGACTGGGATTCCTTTCACTGAAATTGCTACAAAGGAAATGATGCTTACAGAGTATCCTATTAATTCAGGCACCTTTCTTTTCAACCTGCATACATAACTAGATATCAAGTTGCCAGTAAATCAAGTGAAAGAATATAAAATGGTTTTAATATCACTGATGAAAAAGTCAAACAAGGACAGTCACAGAATGAGTAAGAAAAATCAGGACGACCTAAGATTTGATTCTTTCACTATTATTAAACACAGATAGTTGAGCTATACCAAGCACATGGGTGTCATATGACAGGTCCTCCCTATCTATTCCTGCTAGACTTTTCTCCAGATTCCACAGAGCAGCAATCTATCAAAAGCTCCCAAGGAAGTAACCTGTGGACAAAGGGATTAATAAATAATTGGAATGATGTCATCACTTTTAGTGGCTACTCTTGTCCACTACCTACTATACTCACTCACTCACTCACTCACTCACTCATTTATTACCAGATGAAACTAAGGACCTTGCATCTGCCAGGCAGGAGTTTCAAGAACAATGACAGTAGGATGGACATGACAGTGTACATCTGTAGCACTCAGGAGACTGAGGCAAGAGGATCACAAGCTCAAATCTCCCCAGCCCTATCTTCATACTCTAAAATTTTTATTTCTCATTGAAATACTGGATTACTAGGCCCCTCAAGCAAAGGTACCATGAAAAGTACTCAAACAAAGCCATGAATTTGATGAATAGGTCTGGTTTCTAAAACATCACAGTTTTGAAAGTAAAACTGAAGAAGTATCTTTTTCAGCAGTATTAAACTTAAAATTAGATTGAAACCTGCTAAACTCCTCAAATCACAAGTTCTAATTTTGGCAAAGTTACACACAGATGTATCGAAGTATATTCCAAGTGGTCTTTTTTTTTTTTTTTTTTTTTGTCTTTTTGAGACAGGGTCTCACTATGCAGTTCAGGCTGGCCTTAAGCTCACTTTGTAGCTCAGGCTGGTCTCGAACTCACAACAATCCTCCTGCCTCAGCCTCCCGAGTGCTGGGATTACAGGCATGCACCACCATGCCCGGCACCAAGTGGTCTTAACATAATGATATATATATATATATTTTTATAATTTAAAAAACCCCAGAATTACAAAACAAGCCTTACTCTCCACCATCAGGACACTGAGTCTGACAGCAGCTGAATTTAATATTTCAGCTACTTTCTAAGATTTCACAACTTCACTCTGTAACCATCAGCGTGTGAGAACTTGAACCAAAACTAAGACTTGACTATATGCATCCTTTGGCTATAACCAACCCTCAAGGATTAAGATAGTGTAAATGAAAATATACAGAAAAGTTAACTCTTCTGGCCAGCAGGCAGCTCTATAGGTCTGCTGAAGACTGCTAATACAATCAGGTTCAGTATGTTTTATACCAAGAATGCCACTGCTGTGTAATGTAAAACATTTTTTCCACTAAAGCACAGGCAGAGACATACAGAATGAAAAGATAGGAGAAAAAAAAGTATGTGTATCTTGTAAATGTAATTCATACTAAAAAAATCAGTAATCTTCATTTATTTGTCTTTCCAAACACAATATAGGAGATTAAGTTACTACTGTTTTTTTCCTTTTACATTTTTTGTACCAGGAACCAAACTCAGAGCCTCATACTTGCCCAACAGGTGCTGCACCACTGAGCTATATCCCCGGCCAAGAATTAGTTTTTTTTTTTTTTTTTTTTTTTTGCAGAACCAGGGATTGAACTCAGGCCCTTGTGCTTGCCAGGCAAGTGCTTACTCATTTACTGAGTCATCTCCCAGACCCTAAGAATTAGGTTATTGATGGGCGAGAACCAGTAATTTTACAAGATATAGTACTATCTATTCACAAAACAATTTATAGTTTATAACAGCATTTTTCACAAATGTCATCCCAACAGATCCTAAGCAAGGCATACACAAAACCTATTTACATATGGAAAAGTATGGCTTGCATACATGGAATAGCCTGTCCAAGATCAGAGATTAGAGAGTTAGTTAGGAACACATACATACAAGTGAAGTTTTCTTTTTACCATAATGCTTTTCTTTGCAATTCATCATACTTTTCAGATATACAATGTAAAGAGTGAAGAAATCTGCTGAGCATGGTGGCATGTGCCTACAAACTCAGCACTCAGGAGGGTAAGGGAGGAGCAGGACTCCAAGTTAAGAGGCCAGTGAGCTTTAAAATAGATGAATAAGAGCTCTTTGTGTGTGCATGTGTGTTTTGTTTCTCGGGTAGTTATTTTTTCAGTACTGAGAATTGAATCCACGCTCAGCAAGTGCTCTATTCACTAAGCTACAGTTCCAGTCCTTTTTTAAAATTTTGTGGGCTAGTCAAATAGCTCAGAGGATTAAAATGCCTGCAAGCAGGTACAGGGACCAGGGGTTTGATCCCTGGGCCTGCCATGCTGACCCCACCTTTGTGGACCCTGAGATGGCAATTGAGACTGGGCACATGTCTGTAATTCCAGTTCTTGGGAGGATATAAATAGGCGAATCACTATGAGTCTGATCTAGGAGTGAGACCCTGAACACCTCCTATAGAGCCTTTCCTAAAATATAAAGAGGTGGGGTCGGGAGGAGATAGCTCAGTAGAATAAGTGCTTGACTAGCAAGCACAAGGGCCTGAGTGCAATCCCCAGTTCTGCCAAATAAAAAAAAAAAAAGAATGTGTAGTGGCACATGTCTGTAATCCCAGCACTTTGGAGACAGAGGCAGGAGGTCTA
>PVKA01050703.1:0-12580 GCA_004027165.1 Ctenomys sociabilis | reverse complement strand
AAATTGTCAACAGAGTGAAAAGACAACCCACAAACTTTGAAAAAATCCTAACTAATAAGCAATCAGACAGAGGACTACTGTCTAGAATTTATAAAGAACTAAGATATAACAGGGCCCTCAAATTTAAAGACCCAATTCAGAAATGGGCATCTGAGATGAATACACACTTCTCAGAGGATGAAATTAAAGAAGTGAATAAATATATGAAAAAATGCTCCACTTTGCTTGACATTCGTGAAATGCAAATTAAAACACTGAGATATCATCTCACTCCAGCAAGAATGGCTATCATAAGGAAATCAACCAACAACAAATGTTGGAGAGGTTGTGGGGAAAAGGGAACACTTCTCCACTGCAGGTGGGAATGTAGACTGGTACAACCATTGTGGAGGTCAGTGTGGAGACTCCTCAAAATAGTAGGACTAGAAATCCCATTCAAGCCGGCTATCCCCCTACTGGGAATTTTCTCAAAGGATCTGGATACATTGTATCATAGAGATATATGTGTACCTATGTTTATAGCAGCACAATGTGTGATAGCAAAATCTTGGAAACAACCAAGATGTCCATCACATGAGGAATGGTTGAAAAAGATGTGGTATTTCTATATAATGGAGTATTACTCAGCTATTAAGAATGATAAGTTTGAAGCATTTATACTGAAATGGATGCCCTTGAACATATACTCATAAGTGAAATAAACCAGACACACATGTGTAAATATCATATAGTCTTCCTAGTATAACAAGCGAAAAGCAGAAATACAAAAGGTAACGTACAACAAGTAAAATCAATTGAGTCCAATAAGGCAAAGTGAATGGGACATGGTGCAGGATACTAATCAGCTTTTCTTCTGGATGGTTACCAACCTAAGATCACAAGTCAGAGTTGGAGAAATAGAAGAGCCACAAGGCCAGCCAACATTTTGGACCTAGCCTTTCAAGGTCAGCGAAGACTCAGGACATAGGAGAACCTGTACTGCAACATCATGAAACTCAGGTTAGCTCCAAATTTTCTGAACAAGGAGATTATGGAGCCACAGAGGAAAGAGATTGAAGTTCTATAGTGTGCCTCGGGAGAGTCACAGGAAGAGAAAACTTTCTCTCAAGCTCTCACAGAGAGCAAACTGGTCAAGCATTTGACGTGACTCATCCACATGGATGACACAGACAAAGGAACTACAGAATAATGTACAGGACTACAAGATAAACCCTGAGAGGACTTCACTAACCACATAGGAAATATAAAGTTCATGTGTTGGTATATAAGTCTTGATCTACCTAGGTTTTAACCATCCAGCAGAAAAGTATAAAAATGAAGTATACATCGTGAGGCCATAATATTAAACTGAGCTGTAAATGGCTATGGTCGACAATTTCTTTGAATAACTCACTATGGTTGTAGAATGCTGAACGGTGTTGGATTGTGTTGTCGAGTTCAAGCACCTAAGTTAGTTGAATGTCAATGGAGTGCCCACTTTTGACAGGTGTAGACAGAGGAAGGGGTGTAGAATTAAAAAATCATGATGTGTGTGTATAGACAGTATAGTTGGGATAGACAACGCTGTGCTTCTACATAATTCTATGAAAGGCAAGATCTGCACTAATGGTGGTTGGACAGCATATTATGTCGGCTTCTAGTGCTACATCATCAACTAGGAAAATAATTATTGAATTTTTGATATAATTCAGGTATAAAAAAATAAGTAAGCAGCTATACTCTTAATTCACTGATAAGAGATATATGCTATAATAATATCTGTAAGTATAATATCATGTATGCACCTTGGACAATACCAAAACGTTATGAAAACAGTTTGTAATGTATTAATTTATCGAATCTGTATGGTTAAGGTGTCTTGAAACTGTCTGATTGACATTTGTACTTCAATAAAATAAAAATAAAACAAAATAAAATAAAATAAAAAATGATAGTTCAAAACTAATTGCCATTTTTTCTAGGATTAAAGAAATTCTCAACTATTTATGACATTTGTATCAGGTATGATCAAGGGCACCTCATAGAAAATGAAGGAATATCTTGACCTGTGTTTGAGAAAGGTCAAATTTTTACTATATAAATAAGAAAGACTGAATTTAGTTATACTTGACTTTATGAAAATATATTCTCTTTCACTAATCTGGGAAATAAAATCTTATACCACCTCCCTTATACTATATATTTTGTTATGTTTAAGTTTTAGAAAAGTGCAATCACAGCAAGCTGGTCATTTTTACTTATGTAACAGTATTTAGATTTTTTAAGGAATTAAAACATAACATTATTTTGTGCTTACTTGATATTTGTACTAAAAAGATTACCAGGATAAAAATCAGCATGGCATTACAAGCAATTTAATCTCATAAGAGTTTAATTTATCACTTCAATCTGAGAAGTAGCACAAAGAAAGCCCTATTATTTGTGCTTTATATAAGCTAAATTTATTTTTCTGAATGAAAACATCAACATTTCCAAAAATGTTTCTATATGCATACATATATATACATATGCAAATATATGAATATATGAAAAAATACATGACTATAACAAGCATAGAAATATTGTGTTTAATCTGTTGCACCTTTCTCATTTATCTGAAAAGCAAAAATATTATATAAATTTTTCATCTCTTTCATTTCAATCTTTATCTTCTAAAATGTTTTAAATACTCCATACTTGAGAACATACCAATATTCTTGACATATTATCATTGATAATTTTATTGTACTACCCACTTTGAGCACAATAAAATAAACGTGCTTTTCCCTCTCAATTTTCCTGTAGATGATAAAGTTTTAAAGTTGTGGTTTAAAATGAAGTTTTACTTGGAATTATATTTAAATCTTTCTTAAATAAATTAATTTATATATACCACAACATGTTTCTTGTTCTGAATACTTCACTCCTCATAAACAGTTTTATTCCTAAAATATTTATCTATTTTTAAGGAACACCTTAAACATAAGGTGAATGTATATATTTTTAATATATGGATATATATTTCGTATTTGTTTATTGTATGCATATATGTATGTATACGCGCATGTGGATGCATGTATAGGTTGTTTAATTTTCCAAAGGAAACTCAATTTATGGCTTAACTTCATGTTTTAACCTTGTTGCTGGAATTTGGAAATATATATTTTTAAAGTTGGATTTGTATTTGTAAAATTCTGCAAAACCACAAGAAGTAGTCTTAAAAAAGCCAAACCAGCTTAAAATATCTTTGAACATACCACATTGCTAAAGGTCACAGCACTTTTGCAGAAGTATAGGCATTTTTAATGTCAAGTCAAAAGGAATCACTTTCCAACATTATCAAAGGATTACTGAAAGAACTCCCTCAGAGTTTGAAGTGCTTTTCTTCTAATCAGCCATACTTTTATTAATTACTTTATTTTTGAATACCTTGAGAGAGTTGCAACATCCTAAATCTTTAAAGTTGGTGAACTTTATAAATCCATTTTTATCTATCATAAATTCCAAAAATTTGTCAGATAAAGATATATTTACATTGTATACTACAACTTAATTTCATGAGAATACAGACCATCTTTCTTTCAATAGGCTGTTAATACAACTTTGCTTACATTGCAAAATAGATGAGAAATGCTTCAGTGAAGCAATTTGATTCCTTGCAGAACTGTGATTGTTTTATAAACCCCCAAGACCTGCTGACATGAACTCTGGGCATATCCTCCAAGATGGCGTCAGATTATCATACCCACCTGCTGCATTACAAGGCCTCAGGAAAAAGGGGAAGGGTTTGAAACTTTCAACCCTTTCTTACTGCAGGAAGTGGGAGGAAGCAAGAGAGTACACGGATGGCCAAGCACTGTTATTTGTAAGTGACTTTTAAACATTGAGAAAGAAAGCTCAACTGACTTGATCAATAAAATGAGATGAGAATAGCTTGATTTACTGGAGGAGGAACTGTTAAGTGTGGTTCTCACTAAATATATCTCTGACCTCCATGCTGTCAATAAAATTTCCAGAATATAGAAGTCTATGAACTGTTCCTGTCAACTAGTAAAACTTCACTATTAATTTTTAAAATACTTTCCAGATATTTTCAACCACTTATATAATTAACCTGTTAAATATCTGGATGGTTTCTGTCCTGCAAAAGTAATTAACAGGTATGTATTTAAAAAAATCAAAAGGTCAAACGTGTAGTATTAAAAGGTTCATTTGTTTCTTACACAATATAATTACATTCTACTTAAATATACATTAACTTCAATATAAGTACTTTTCCCTTTCACTCATTCTTTTTTCTTTCTTTTGTTTTTCTTTCTTCCTTTTTTCTTTTCTTTTCTACAATTCTTTGTGAAGCCTTGAAAGGCAGGCAGCTGACCACACGAAAGCTTCTGAGCCATGCGAAGGCAGCTGGCCACAGCTTTGGCCTGAGGCTTGCAGCATGCTGCAGGATAGAATGTACTGCCTGTGTCCCTCCAACCGTTCATGAGATCAAAAAGAACAGAAAACAATATCATGTTCTTAGATTCTTTAAAATGACTTTGCAATCATAAGTTGAAATATCAGGAAGACAAGACTTAAAGCTGTCTCATAGGCTACTTATATTCATCATGTATTCCATGTAGGACATTAAACATAACAAATGTTAATGAGCAAACTGAAAAAACATTTGCATGACATTCTTGAACTCAAAGTCAATTTGTTTATTGTAATTTTTACAAAAATAAGAAAGTGTATTTATTAACTTATGTCAAGTGTGTTTAATCTCACAATTGGTCATTATTTAGTCTTAATTTCTCTTTAATTATTTTGGAAGTATTTTACATGAAATTGCGTATATCTCTATAATGAAAACAGAAAATGTTCCCACGTAAATGCAAATAATAACAAAAAGTCATCTACCTTCTGTGTTCAGTCAGACCATGATTGTACAAAATGTATCATATTTAGGAATGAACTTCATATTGGTGTACAAATTTACATTCTTTTATATAATCCCTATGATGTTCTTTTTTATGAGCAGAATATATTTATTGATATAATATATTATGTAATTATTATATCAGGAGAGAAAGCTCCTGTCCGAGAGAGGGACAGGAGGGGGATCCGAGCAGATTGTACCCCATGAAGTTCTAATATTTGTATTTTTAAGCATTGCTGAATAGTCAGAAGGACCACAAAGCCAAAATAAATGTTCAATACATACTTTTTTGTTCAAAAACTGCATACATCTCCTTATTAAAATCACTGCACACACTGTTCCTGTGAAATTGATGGTGTTGATCATGCAGACATTAAATTGATAGTGCTTTACAGAAGAGACTTTGTTTCTTTAACTCACATTATGATGTATTAAATGTAAATAGATAACTGTTGGATAAGACATGAGAAAAATAAATACTAACAATGGATATGTAAATTCTAACAGTCATTATGAGAAACTTTATGAAGTTTTTATTAACAAAATCTAGAACTACTACACAATACCCCTGTAACATTTCTGGATATATACCCAGGGCACTGGAAATTAATCTACCTACCATGTTTGCTGCCACATAATTTACTGTTGTCAAGATACAGAATCTACTCCATGTCTGTCAACAGATGAATGGTTGAAGAAAGTGTTTCACATCATGAAATGAAAGACTATTTGTCTGTAAAAGATAAGGAATTTCTGTCACTTGTGAAAAAGGCATAAACTTGGAGACATTATGGCACCTGAAGCAAGATCACCACAGAAAGATAAATACCCCAGACTTTCACTTAAATGTGGGATCTAAAAAATATTTGGATTGTAGGAGCAGAGAATAAATTGTAGTTGCCAAATGATGTGGAATGGAGGGATGTGGTCAAGTTACAAACGTTTAGTTACGAGGAATAAATTGTAGGCATTTAAATAGACATACGTGAATTAGCTCGACGCCATCAGTCTACATTGTATAAATATATCATAGCATCACTTTGTACCCTATAAATACAATTGTAGTGTGTTTTCCTAAATTAAATTAAAAAATTGTGAACGGCATTTACTAAGGTTAAATCCTTATTCCAGATCAGAAACTATATAGAGATGAGCAAGATAATTATTCATTATGATTTATAACAGCTGCAGTAGGAGGATCTGAGGTAGATCCCCATTCATGCATCGACCAGGAGCCACAGCGACTGACAGCAACTCCAAGACGGATTCCTGCTCACGCCACTGAAGTAACTAGTGGAGAGGTGAAAGTCACTGACACAGCAGGGCCCCAGCTAAAGCTCACAGAGGACAGATAGGACTGCAAGGTTCAAGGCAACAGCGCCAGTATCAGGCAGCAGGTGGTTCATTAGGTGAACTAACTTTGTCCCTGGGAACAAAGACATGTGGAAAAGAAGTGAGAGGCTGAGATGCTCTTTTCTTTTTCTTTTGTTTTTCTTTCTTTTCCTTTTTTTCTCTTAAAAAAGACATAACTACGGCTACAGAAAACGAAACCAATACCCCAAATCCAGTAACAAAAATCAGACCCACACCTAACATAAATCCATCTGCAATCTTAGCTGGAGAATACATTCTGGTATCAGAGTTAGAGCTACCATAGAGGTCCAGATATTAGAAGAATCCAGGTATTTCATTTTTCTCTGCTTAATGGTGTCTGCTGGGTTAGGGTCTAATTCGATTTATCTTCTTCCTGTCCTTCATATCACACAGTATTTATGAGATGTTCATTAAAGAAAACATTGCCTCTTCTTTTTCTAGTTCGCTTTCTCTTGTCCTTTTTATTTTATATTTATTTTGAAGAGAGCATAATGATAACTGATAAAACAGTAGAAACTGTACACATTTAGAAGAACAAAATGAGAGATACTCAAACTTGGGTTTTGTATTGTACATTGCTGACTTTGATATTGTTGCCCAGAATACCAATACTAGCACGTGGAGTTAGTCAAAGTGAAAATTTTATACAGTAACTGTTAATTTCAAAAAAACTTATGAGGGCTGGCCAGAGCGCTCAGAGGACTAAAGTGCCTGCTTCGCAGAATACAATAGCCGGTGTTTGCTTCCTGGCATACCATGCCAGCCCTACTCCCAGGGTATTCTGAGATGATGATCGAGCCAGGGCATGGTGGCAGGCTCCTGTAATCCCAGCATTTAGGAGGCTGAAAACAGGAGAATTAGCAAGAGTCCAATCTACATACTGGGATGCTATGTATTCTATAGACCTTATCCTAAAATCATAAAAAAAAAACCTTTTAGAAATTAGTAGTATAATAATTTCAGCTATCTTGTTTATATACTTGTGTGATTTTCCCCCTTTTTTTCTTCCTGGTTTTTCTCCTTTCTCTCATCTCTATTGTTTATTCCTTTGTGTTTTATTGTATTTACTGTATCTTTCTGATTTTATTTATACTTTTGTGTTCTTATATTAGGAAGAGAAAATAATATTTACACATGTGAGTTTGATTTATTTTACTTGCAACAATAGCTTCTAATTGCATCCATTTACCTCTAAATGTCTCAAGTTTGTCTTTCCATATAGCTGAGCAATACTCCATTGTATAAAAATACCACATCATTTTGATCCATTCCTCAGATGATGGGCATTTGGTTGTTTCCAAGCTTTGGCTATGACAAGTTGTTCTGCTACAAACATGGTTGCACACTGTGCAACTGTGTTATGTTTTCAGGTTTTTTCAGAAAATTACAGAAGGGGAATAGTTGGGTTGAATGGGATTTGTAATCCTAGTTCAGCCATAAGAAAGATAAACTTGTAACTATTTATTTGCTTGACAAATACATGTTGTTAACACACATAATATGCAAACAGAAATATACCATATGTTATAGTTAGATACTCAAGCAAGTAGATTTCATGTATTTGACTGATAGGTGGACAACATTCTAAGAACTGACAGCACCATAGCTGGTAGGTGAGCTCAATTTAGAACTGTATAGATCCCTGAGTGCTTCTATCCCTTATAAATTTGCTTATGGATAACTGAGTATACTTTAGACATTAATTCATATATATTTCTATAAAATACATAAACAAGTGAAGTTTGGATAATGTTACATGATATTTTGCAAATTGGGGCCTTGTTTAATCTGTTTTCTGTATGGGGGATTGAACTCAGGACTTTGTGCTTGTCAGGCAAGTACTTATTCTACTGAGTTACTTCCTAGCCACCGTGGCTCTTATTTCATTACAATAATGATCTATGGTGAAATGTTCAAGCAACTGTTCCTGTTCCTGGGGAAGCCAAGCCTGGAATAAAGCTTGAGAGTGTGTGTACTGCCTTCCTTTATTCTGGTTATAGATTCATAAATGTTGTATTCATAACTAAATTGAAATGCCCCAAGCCCTTCCTTTACAATCTTCCACAGGGACCTAGAATCACAATGAGAAACATTAATGAAGCCCAGTAATACTGCCACTAACACTTCTTATCACATAATTAGATAGGACATTGGCCATGCCAGAGAAAATTAAAAAAAAAGAAATACGAAACTGAAAGAAAAATAGCAGTATAGAGCCCTTTATTTTGTGCATGTATCATGATACAGTCCACAGAGTTCAAGTCAATTTGTCATCCAGTGTATAAACAGTTTTGAATGCCAATAATCAAATCACTATCTCTTTCTGTCTACCAAATTAGTTACTTGTTAAATGTTCTGTCTTCTCAAACTGGAGCAGTTATCATAACACTGACATTTTTGGTGATGGAAGAAAGTCATAATAGCTGTGAGTAATGGTCAGATGGAATCATTGCTCTCTGAACTTTATAGGTCATGATATCTCTGTGGCTTGTGAGCATAGCTGACTTTTGAAATAGATAACTGTGTCTCCCTTAGCATCTTCTTTTTCCTTATTTTTTCCTGTGTGTAAGTTTGCAAAGGTCAGATGCCAGTAGGATCTAGAATAAGAGCTTTTGTGGCTGGATTTGAAAGGTTATTTTAGAGAAAATCTCATGAAGACTCACTGTCCCAGCATGCTTCATGGAATGTGGCTAATAACTTCTTATTTCATAATGGAACTCATGTGTGGGGACTAGACAGCACTGGATATTTGGATGTGCAGGACTCTACCAGCATTTATTAAGCAAAACAAGAGGAAGAACCTCACAGATAGGGCGATATATATGAATCCATGTCTATTGGACTTCACATAATAAGGGGAACAATTTTACCAGTATGGTGAATCTTGAAACATCCACTTCACAACATAATAGGAAAATGATTAGATTGGATCTTTGTGATAAAGAATAAGTACAACACTTGTTTATCTAGGGACTATTATTCCATAGTGTGCCTAACCTTAGAAATCTGCAAAGTTGTATTACTTGTTTGTGACACCGTAAATAACCTGGCTTTCATTTTCAGGAAAAATCTTGCGGGAAGAAATAGAATCTTTGTTGTATAATTTTCATTCATGTCATTTACATCCCAAAGTGAGTGAGTAGTTGGCGAATATTGTAAATGTCTCTGCTTTTCCTTTTTTTAATTAATTTTATTGAGAATGAAATAACAACAATGGTTTCAAGACAGATTAGTAGGACAGTTACAATAATTAATACATTGCATATTGTTGTCTTTGTAGCAGTTATTCATGGTACAAGATGCAGACATGATATGTTGTCTAAACACTTATTAGTACAGACCTTTATTCTCACTGAACTAAGAGAAAGTAGCTGTATATCTATCCAATTTTGTATATACAAATATATACATGCATATGCAGTGAATATATATTCACTACAAAGGCTCAACTCAACAACTTTTGACAGTTCTACAGATAACCCACTACTATTATAGACTACTGGACTATATTGGATAATTTTTCTGAATTCATCTAAAGTATTTGAATGGTAATGGAATACCCATCTCTGAAAAAACTAAACAAAAAAGAGGGATATAAATGAAGGATCATTTTGTAGTAAATGTCTCTTTGAATTAATTCCATATATTTTATTTGTATATCACTCCAAATAATTTGCAATTGAAAAAAAATGTCATTTAAATTTCTTGTTTGAATGTGAAATAATGATAATCAATATGCATATTGAATAAAATAGCATTTTTGGTATAGCCTGCAATAGTTTTAGTTTAGAAACCTACATATACTTTACTTTAGAGAATTACAATGAAATTAAGGGTTACAGGACTTAGATTTGGGGCCAATGTGCTTGTGCACTGCTATATTCACCACAAGGATATGGTACTGAATGAAAGGCACAGTCTTAAAATCAAATAATCTAGACTGGGGAAATAGAGCTCAGTGGTCTAAGCACCAGCCTGGCAAGAATAAGGACCTGGGTTCATTCGTGATGCCGCATGCCATGCCAATTCCAGAATCCCGGGCACACCCTGCCTGCCCCAAATCAGGGCACAGCAGTGCTCACCTGCAATCCCAGAGCTTTGGATGCCGAGACAGGGGGATCATTATGACTCTGAGTTGTGTAACAAGACCCTGTACCCAATAAATAAACAAATATATGTAAAATTTCAAATTATCTAAACTAAAAGTGTCAAAGTTCAGACCAATGAAGAAGAGAGAAAGAGGGCAGAAGGGATAGGGGAGGAAAGGCTGAAAGCAAAAGGGGAAAGAGGATTAAATTTATAATTGTAGTAAATTAACATATGAATGTGTTCATACAGTAAGTTTCTTATAGGATACTGTATATTTAACATTTTTTTTCTTTTCCCACTCCTATATATTCATTGAGAAAAATTAGGAAAATAAATATATTATAAAAAGAACTATCTTTTTATCACAACACTAATCTTTTTAGAAAAATTATTGTGGTAAAAAACCTTGTGAAACAATTATTACTGATTTTAATGTAGGAGTTATGGTTCAAGTATTGGAACATCTGTGGATCTTATCTAAATCTATGTACTTTAGCATCCCAATTACAAGAAACAGGAGACATTAGTTTTTTTATCATTTTCTTTTTTGCTAAATTCTCCTTTGCAAGACATTTCTTAGCAGTACTGTATGTTATTTGCTCATTTACAACACATAGGTAACCCTGTACGTATCTTTTTCCAACAAAATCCCAAGTTACTGTTTTTAAGCACCAGGAATAAACACACACATCATATGAGGGTTGCAGCTTGTGCAGCTTTACTTTAAATTGGTCACCACACTTCTTAGACGCAAGTGCCTTTTCTGCTGCTCATAACAAAGTCTATACCTGCATAAAATACAAATACATTAGAGAAGATGCTATCACACACCTGACTACAATAACTAACACAATTTTCCCGGAGCCTTAAGAAATAAAGTACAATACAGAAAGTGTCCTCCCCAGGTAGTAAAAGTGATTACTCTCAAGGTCCAAAGGCCCAGGACAAATATCAGAATTTCCAAAAGTTTTCATATGTTCCAGTCTCTACAGCTACAACCCATCCAGTTTGGAGGCTTTTGATAACTCTTGAGACTTTGGTTCTCCAGATTCCTCCTTTGCAGATTTTGATCCCCAGTGCCTCGATAGCAGAAAGTATTATCTGCTTTCAGGTGCAAGATTTATTCACCCCTTTGAAGAGGATCACATTGAAAATATCTGTTTCTGTGTCATACACACTTTTCCATGCTATGGACATTTATTTGATTCTCGTAGGGGCCAGGGAGATACCTCAGTATAACAGGGAGAAAATATTGTAGCACTAATATTTTTAATAATTGCTTGTATATCAATAAACACAGGCCAGTGAGATAACTCAGGGACTAAGTGCCTGCTTATGGAAGGACAGGACCTGGTTGGATCCCCAGCACCACATGCCATGCCTGTCCAATATCAGGGTACACTGAGCCATCGACTGAGACTGGGTATGGTGGTGCATGCACATAATCCCAGCGGTAGGACGCTGAAAACAGAAGGATCACTACAGGTCTGACCTGCAAAGTGAGACCTTGTGCCAAATACATAAAATAAAAAAATCAATAAATATATCAATAAACACTATGTTGAGTTATCAGAAACATAATTTTATTCCATTTTAAATGTATTTTCTGAAATTATGAAAGTCAAACGTCTTAAAAGCATACAAAAGGATATATGTTTTGATAGGTAGTACAAAAGGGAATCTGTTTTCACATGTGTACATATATAGCTTACCAACACTTTCATTCAGAAATAATTTTAAATTTGTATCCACTACCATTATTCTCATTTCATAAAACACATCTGTACTTCTTGCTGAACTGGTGTATTCTTTACAAGAAAAAGAATTACTTCTTGAAGATGGACTCCCCCCTCAAGTTTCAATGTTGAAGTTCAAATTTATAATCTCAGAATGTGAGTGTATTTGGCAATAAAGATTTTTATGAAAGAATTAAGCTACAGTCGAGTCCTTAAAAGGCACTTTCACCCAAATCTTTCTTCCTCGCCAGTTGCAGTGGTGTGCAAGTATAATACCAGCACTTGTCTGAGGTAAGGGATCTCCATGAGCGCAAAGCCAACAAGGACTACACAGAGAGATCCTGTGTCGATATCACCCAACTGTTACTGCAAAGCCTGTGTCCTCATATAGAGTAAGATTGAGATATAGTCACTGTGTCCTCATGTGCAAGACAAGGATCAGGTAAAAAGGGTTTAAATATAATATAATCATTATAGTACA
>PVKA01050702.1:0-12575 GCA_004027165.1 Ctenomys sociabilis | reverse complement strand
TCAACTTGTATGTTCTCATGAAGCCCTCCTGCCCTCACTGAAGTGGAGTGGAAGATCTGGAATATGTTTTCTGGAAGCTCCTTCTACTCTTATTTCTTGGGGAACATAATATGTATCAGAGAGAATCTGTGTGGCTTTTGTATCAACAAAGTAAGATCTATTCATACACTGCACTTTGGAAACATAACCAGCAACTCCTTTCTCTTCTAGGGGGAAGATCCCCTGGGAGCAGTACACTTGCGAGGGTGTGTGGTGACTTCAGTGGAGAGCAGCCTGGAGGGTAAGAATGAACTTCACTGGGAGGGAAGAGTGTCTACTTAGACTCCCTCCCCACACCTCTATGTACTGCACTGACATCAACCCATCAGTCAGGGATAGTCCTGAACACACATCCTTGCAGAGAAGATGAGCTTGTTGTATTCTCCACTAAGAGTTGCCCTGGCACCTTAGGCTTTGAAGAATTAGACAGTCTTTGTGGATGCCAGGAAGTCCTTAAGCGATGCTGAGAAAATCTATCCTCTCAGAACTGGCTTAGATGGAGAGGTTGTCAGCTCCTGATGCTATGGCATTCTGAAGGGAGATATGCTTATTATGACATCTCTCCCAACAGGAGAAGCATTTGTGCAGTGAGGAGGAGTGGAGAGTGGAAGGAGCACCCAGGTTTGGGCTAGGTCTGTTGTCCTTGGCTGTCACCCAGTCTGTCTAGTGAACCAGCTCACCCCTGGAGTCCCTCTGAAGATGAGAGGCTGCTTGGGATGAGTTCGAATTCTTTCCAGGCTATGAGCTTAGGACTGAAGCACAGAATAACAATGTGGCTGCAGATGGATTTCCGCACAATGGTGGAATCACTAGGAAGCACGATTTGGACAGCCCAGTCTCTGGTTTTATTTTGCCATTTTGGATATATAGTATTGTAAAGGTAGAAGAAAAGGGAACTGTAACTTCAAACGGCCAGATTTTTCACTACCTGGGTCTTCCAGTCCTACCTCCTTGAATGATGTTTTAATTTTGAAGTAGGAAGCTTTTGCATTTAAGACTTTTAAGTCTTATTACAGTACTGGTTAGTTTATTGACTTTTAATCTTTCAGTGAGAGCTCTAAGTTGGCCATTGACCAAAACCAGTTTAGACTATAGTTAAGGTAGCAATAAAATGCCTGTTTATTGTTTTGTTTTTCTGTGATACTAGAGACTGAACCCAAGGTTTTGTCACCAAGCCAGCTAATCTAATATTTATTTATTTCAGAGTCTTACAAGGTTGTACACGCTGGGCTCACTCTTGTGACCTTCTTGCCTCAGGATACATATATATATACATATATATATTCATTTTATGCATGAATATGTATAAGTATGCATAAATTAGGGTCAACCCTTGTTTTATGTTATGAGCCGAAGAAATGTACTCATTTAGCATTATTAGCAGTTACTCATTACATACTATTTGTGGGCAAAGGGGAGTAACTTCATTTACTTATAAACTGTGAAAGAAAACATTTCTCCTTGAGCATTTTACTTACATCTTAAAAATGTACATATGGCCATGCTAAGTCCCCACCTATGTGAATATCACATATATATTCATTCAATGAATATACGCCATTGTACAATGTTTGTATGTTTGGAAACCACATTTGGAAACTTAGGGCACCAAAACAACAAACAAACAAACAAAAAGATAACAAGGCGTGGGCACTTCAGCAGCGGCAGTCAGCTGACCGCCACACCCTTTCTCCCTCACCAGGCAAGAAGAGCGATGAGGAGAATCTTTTTGAGATCATCACGGCTGATGAAGTTCATTACTTCTTGCAAGCAGCCAACCCCAAGGAACGCATTGAGTGGATCAAAGCCATCCAGGTGGCCTCACGGACTGGGAAGTGAGAACAGACCTGCAGGTCCATCCCCTCCTCAGGAAGCCTGTGGATAAGCTCGCTCCAGGGCCTGTCCACCTCTGCAATGACTCATTCTGAAAGCCCCAGGGTGGGAAGCCTCCCTTGCACAGAGCTAACCGCATGGCGTACAGTGTCCATGTGGACTGCCCCACTCGTTGCAGCCTTTCTGCCTCTTTGTGTCCCTTCTAAGAAGTTGTGTGGTCCACACAGGCCGCTTAGCCTTTGCAGGACTTGAGGTCTCTTCTGGGAAGGGAAGGAGGGCCTACCTAGCTGAACACCCAAGTACTGCATGACCCTAACACCTATGCAAGTGAGAATGTCTCTCATCACCCTGCTGGAGTCCTCCCTTGTCTAAGTCTTAGCCTTTAGCTGACCTCAGAGGTGCCATAACCTGAGACAGTGCCTCCCCTGAAGCTGTTGCCAGTCTCTACCAGTAAGCTTTTTCTGTTCTATCAGAAGCCTTGTGCTTGTCGTAGGCCATGGGTCCTATCAGGATAAGAGAAAAACACAGTCTTCCTAATCCACTACCCTGCACAGTGGCTTCCTGAGAACAGCGGTGCTTTTCAGCCTTATACCGTTGATTCCTTTTTAATCTGAGAGAATGACCTCAAGGAGCCAGGACCCAGGGTTCTTTCTGAGCCCTGAAACAGCCTGATCCCAGAGCTAGGTGATTGCCTTGTAAGTGCCGACACTGAAAGGACTCAGATTTACAGAGCTTGTGGTAGTGACTGTTAAGATCATCACAATCAATGCTCCAGGTCACAATCCTGTGGTTGTATCTGAGTTTAAAGCAACAGCAGTAGCAGCTCTCATTCATTCCAGGTCTCAGGATTATAGTGTCCTGTCTTAGGTCAAAATGGAAACATGCTTCCCATTTTCCACCCTGGCCATCAACTAGTGACGCCTTACAGAAGTGAGAATGAGAGTACCTGTAAAGTCGAGAGTGTGTGTGAAGGCATGCTTTTCTAACTCTAGATTTTTAATTTTGTGGCTCCATTAGGAAAAGGCAAGTAGAAATTCCTCCCTGATATTGTTGCTTCCTGTCCTGTCAACCCTTATTTCCCCTGTACTATTCCTAAAGCCCCTAATCCCAGCTTATTTTGTCAATGACCCAAAGGTAAAGGACCTTTTCTCTGATGGTTGAGCACACTGGCTTTATAGAATACGCACAATATTTTCTATATTCAATGTAAAATATTTATTAAAAATATGGAGTCAATCTTGTGTTCTGAAATAAATGACTTTCTTTAATGCGATGACTGTTTTTCTTGTCATTAATGACTCTCCTTTTGTATGACTTAATTTCATTTACTGAGCAATAACACTATCTTTCATCTCTGAAATCATTTCAATGGCTTTGTGATTTTTTACAATAAAATTTTATTTATGAAATAATAAAACTGTAAAATTAAAGATAAAGTGTAAAGAACAGGAAAAAAATGAACACGTTCTATCACTGATTTTGAATATACACTGACTTGATTTCAATGTTCTGGCAAGCAAAGCATCCATTTGGGATGCAGAGAACTATTTCCATTGAGGAGGAGAAATTTCTCAGCAAAGAGCTTCTATGGGAAGGGGAATAGAATGTGCACAGCTCAGCACCACTGCAGCTGGGTGACTGAGGCCCGGGGGCTTGTGGCACAGAACCATTCTTTGTACATAGTGACATAAAAACCATTACCAAGCTAGGCATGGTATTGCACACCTACAGTGAGCACTGAGAGGCTGAGGCAGGAGGATTACAAATTACAGCCCATCTTGGGCAATTTAGCAACTTTGTTTCTCAAAATAAAAAATATAAAAAGGGCTGGGATGTAGTTCAGTGTGTAGGTCCTGGTTTCAATTCCCAGTCTCTCTCTCTCTCTCTCTCTCTCTCTCTCTCTCTCACACACACACACACACACACACACACACACACACACACACAAAGTAATCAACACTTTCTAATGTGTAACTAATTCTTGGTGGGAGAATGTGTCCCTTGACAAGGTGAACCCTTAGAGATAGGGATGTTAAGTGTGAACTCTGTTTAGAAACCGTAGCAACAGGCCAATCTGCATGGGTCTGAGCCCTGGGTTGTGATGGGGACCATTCAGCTCTTCTTGAAGAGCATCTGAAGCCAGCAAAAGAAGGTATGCAGCTTTTTCTCAGGGTGCCAGTTACGAATAGGAAGAAAACACTGTCTAATAATCAGTGGTGGAGAAATAAAGAAAGTGTACAAAGGAGTCAACTTCTCTGTGCATCGTGTGATTGACAATAAGCACCCATCTGAAAAATCTAGCATCCTTTGTGTGTGTGTGGGAAATAGAAGGATACATAGCAAGTGAGAATTTTACACATACGTGAAAAAAAGTTCTGATTTAAGAGCAGATGTTAATTTTCTCTTGTCAACACACAGAGACCATACACATATATCGTGGCTAAAATTCTACCACAGAGAGTAGCTTCCAAAAGTAGAATGAGGAGCTCAGACTGAAATAAACGGCTTCTCAATGCTTGCTGGTTGACGTTCTAAAAAGTCAAACAGAGCATCAGTCAGCATCATTTCCTTTGGATTTTGTGTGAAGCCTGATGCAGGCAGTTCCCCGACAGTCTCAGGGTAAAAAAAAAAAAAAAAAAAAAAAAAAATCATGAAAAAAGTTTTTTTTTTTTTATTTTTTAAAGTTTTTAACAGTTCAGGTTTTATTTTGTGTTCTGCTTTGAATAGTTTCAAACTGTGCAGGGCCCCTGAGGAGAAGCTGTAGAAAACGGCACAAAGTGAAAGCTATGAACAATTTTACCGTGCTTTAAAATAATAAGGCACAAAACTAAGTCCCCAGTAGTTTTAGCCTAGCTTCAGATCAAGGAGAAGATAAAATGTGGAAGTCCTCAGAGAGGAAAGAGGGTGGGAGGAGACAATATTTTGATACCACGTTTGCTACTTAATTTGAGCTGTGGTAAGTTTCAAGGGAGGGTGCACACAGATCCGTGGGGGGCGTCCTGTGAGACACTCAAGAATGCAGCTGTCCTGGAGCCTGGGACCTCTGATAGGGTTCAGATCTTCAGTGTGTGACTTCCTCCTTTCGTGAATGTCTAAGTACCAACCTCTGGGTTAGTCAGCTTTTCCTCTTTGAAACAAACACCTGGCACCATCAACTTATACAGGTAGAAGGTTAATGCTGGCTCACTATTAGGAGTTTTAGTTCATGGTTGATTAGCAGCCCCATTGCTTTGGGGGCCTATGGTGGAACATTGAATAGTGGTGGAGCGCATGTGACATAGGTAACTGTTTACCTCATTGGCTAGCATTTGAAAAATAATGGAGAGAAAGTGTCCAGGGTCCAAGCATTTCCTTCAAGAGTCCCACCCTCAATGACAGATGACCTTCCACTAGACCCCACTTCCCAATAAAGCCATACTGGGAACCAAACCATCACTACATGGACCTTTTGGAGGCATTGCAGAACAACACTGGAACAGATTCTTTTTTTTTTTCTTTCTTTCTTTTTTTTTTTTTTGTGAGACAAGGTCTCACTATGCAGCTCAGGCTGGCCGTGAATTCACTTTGTAGCCCACGCTGATCTTGAACTCCCAACAATCCTCTCGCCTCAGCCTTCCAAGTGCTGGGGTTACCGGCGTGCACCACCACACCTGGCCTTGTAACAGATTTTTTTGTCTCTAAAATGAAAATAATAATTAAAAAATGAAAATAATAATGTCAATAGTGTTGTTGTTAAGAATAAGCAAAGTTATACCTAGAAGTCACCTGTCATGGGTGGGTCCTCAACAAATTCTTTCATTCTGATCCTGTACCCTATAAGGCACATAAGGTAATTCAGGTGGCTATCGGTGGTGTTTTGCTTTTGCTCTGTGTTAGATTGCCTGGGAATTCTATCATTACACATATACCTGAGCCCTGACTTGAGGGATTCTGATTTCCCAAGTGTGTAGTTGGGCTCACATATTTGTCCTGCTTTGGGTTGTCTACTGGGCATTGGTAGGCCTAAGGGAAGAGTCATGGTTCATAGCAAAAATGGCTTAAAATCTTGCCTATCTCAGAAGAAAACATGAAGGAAGCTTTTAATGAGTAGTAAGTGAGGGCTCAGCTTTCTGCTTCCCCCTCATCCCACCGTGGTCCTGACCAGTATGATTGCATCACCAGGAGGTTGGTAACACATACGTTCACATCACAGAGGGGTGAAGTGACTTGAAGTTTGACATCCTAGCATATAGTGAAGAATTGCCAGAGTGAGCGCACTGTGCACGCCTGGCTGGTCCTGGGTTAATGCCTTTACCCTTCTTGTTAAAATGCCCCTCTGTATACCAAATTTATTACTTAATCTGAATAACAATCATGTGAATCAGTCTCGTCTTCATTTCTCAACTAAAGATCATAAAGTTAACTTGCTCAAGAGCCTTGAGTGGATAACGCTGTGCTTCTACATAATCCTATGAGAGGCAAGATCTGCACTAATGGTGGTTGGACAGGATATTATGTCGGCTTTTAGTACTATGGTCATCCACTAGGTAAATAATTATTGAATTTTTAATATAATTCAGGTATAAAAAATAAGATAAGTAAGCAACTACACTCTTAATTCACTGATAAGAGATATCTGCTAAAATAATACCTGTAAATATAATATCATGAATGCACCTTGTACAATACCAAAACGTTATGAACACAGTTTGCAATGTATTAATTCATCGAATCTGTATGGTTAAGGTGTCTTGAAACTGTGTGATTGACATTTGTATTTTAATAAAATAAAAATAAATGAAAAAAAAAAGAGCCTTGAGTGGGCAGCGGGAGGAGACGCGGGGCCGCACCAGCCTGGCTGCTGGGCCTTGCGCTTGAGTAAGCATCTGCCCTATCGCACATACACTTGGCTGGTGCCGCCATTCTGTGGTCCATCTTGTTGCCGCGGGAGTCCCTTTCATAGTGCCCAGCACTTATGTCCTATCAGCTGCAACAACATTTCCTGTTAGGCTGCAGCAAACCATGATCCTGGGGCCTAGGCTTTTCTTTGCTTTAAGGGAAACCTCTCTGGTCAGATATAGCTAAGGAAGTAGCTCTGCCCTGCTGATACTGGTTTTGAGACATCTGGGGATTTTATTCTCTAACATGATGCTTCAAAACATTTCCTGGGCTGATTATCATGTGTATACATATATATATATGTGTGTGTAAATATGTGTATATATGTATATATTTTTATACTCGTGCATTGGGTTAGTATTTCATCCCTCTGACAAAATCAACTTAGAGGAGAAAAGATTTTTTTGGTTCACAGTTAGATTCGCTCCACGATTTGGGTGGCTCCATTGGTCTTAGGTCTGTCAAGGCAGAAATGTGGGCAGAAAGGTGCAGCAGAGGAAAACTGCTAACTAATGACATGCAAGATGGGGGAGAGGGGGAGTGAAGAGGGGAGAGAGAGAGAGACACCAGGGTCCCAGTATACTCATTAAGAATAAAGTCTCAGGGGCTGGGGAGATAGCTCAGTAGAGTAAGTGCTTTCTTGGCAAGTGCAAGGGCCTGAGTTCAATCCCTGGCTCTGCCAAAAAAAAAAAAAAATGTCTCTTTAATTTACTTTTTCCAACTAGGTCCTGTTGTAATAGGAGGGAAAGAGGAAATTTATTTATTTATTTATTGAGTTAGGTCCTTGCTATATAGTTCAGGTTGGCTTTGAATTTGCTTATGTAGCCTAGGTTCATAGCGATCCTTCTGCCTCAGCATTCTGAATGCTGTGATTAGGGGTGCATGCCACCATGCCTGGTTGAAAAAGAATTTTATTTTTATTTGCATTTGGTACAGGATCTACAGGGTCGACAGGGTCTCACTACATAGATCGGACTTGTAGTGATTCTCCTGTTTTCAGCCTCCCAAGTGCTGGGATTACAGGTCTCATTTGCCCTCTCAGCGCCACCCCCTCATGGGTGGCGTCGACATGGTATACTGGAGATATGAATCTGGGCCACTGTGCTCTGCCTAAGCAGGTGCTTTAGTCCCCTGAGCTTGAAAAACATTTTTTTTTTTTTTTTTGGTAGAACTGGGGATTGAACTCAGGCCCTTGTATTTGTCAGGGAAGCACTTATTCTACTGAGCCATCTCCCTGGTCCCTTGAAAAAGAATTTTAAAGGTCAGAATTTTTTTTTGCACTTTTTTTTTTAATGGAACCAGGGATTGAACTCAGGCCCTTGTGCTTGCCAGGGAAGCACTTATTCCACTGAGCCATCTCCCCGGCTAAGGTCAGAATTTTTTCATTTAGGCATGAAGCATGTCTCAAAACTTCATTAGGTAAGACGGCATAATCACTACCCCCTCTTCCCTTCCTCTCCTCAACCCAGAGGAGTGGGCAGAATATTCAGCTGTTGGCTCCAGGGGGTCAAAGTCCAGTTTCATTTTGTTTCTGTAGGGAAGAGAGGGAGCAGAAAAGGGCCCAGATGGATGAGCAATGCTTGGGATTGCCTACTGTCTCATTGCATTCCCTTTCCCCTCTCTTCCTTACCACAGAAGGCTTTCACACACCTGGACACAACAAGATGGTGATCTGTGGTGATATGAAGCCCCTCCACATCCTAGAAGCTAGCTGTGAATAAAACCCTGTGCCTTCTACCAAGATTAAATAGCTTTGATTTGTTTGGGGAGAGCTTCTGACCTCAGCAGCTGGTAACACTACTTGTGAAGTTTTCACCACTTCTCAATACTACTATCAGCTATGGACCAAGCTTTTGGCACATGAGCCTCTGAAGATATTTCAGATGCAATTCATAACATGTATATACTTAAAATTATTATTTTTTATTTTATTTATTTATTTTTTGTATTTTGTAGGGAAAGGTCCACAGGGTGTGTTCAGGGTCTCACTACTAGATCGGGCTTGTAGTAATCTGCCTGTTTACAGCTTCCTAAGAGCAGGGATTGCAGGTGTGTGCCACCATGCCCAGTCTCAGTTTCCATCTCAGCATGCCCCTGGGGTGGGGCTGGCACAACAGACCTGGGGTTGAACCCTTGGCCCCTTTAATCCACTGAACTATTAAGTCAGAAGTGGATGCACATGACTGTCATCCTGGCACATCCTGGGAGGTTGAGGAAGGAGGCTTTCCATTAATTTTAGGCCAGCATGGGCTACTTAGTGAGTTCAAGTTCAGTTTGAACCGTATAGCAAGATCTAATCTCAAAAAACAAAGCAAAGCAAAACAAAGCAAAATAAAACAATCTTTCTTAATTCTCACCTTTTAATTCTACTGATAATAAGTTCAGAACATATATGACAGAACATATATGCTGCATGATCAAAAGCCAAAGAGTGTAGTAAAAGGAGAGAAAGATTGCCAAGAAGTGTAGATGGCAAGTAAATGCATGAAAGGATGATTAATATTCTCAGTCACTAGGGAAGCACAAATTAAAACTGTTATAAGATACCATGGAATACTTATTGGAAAGCCCAAAAGTGCAGACTTTTGCCAGGTGTTGACAAGGATATGGAGGAACTGAAACTCATATACTGTTGACAGGAAAGTAACATGGTACAACTACTTTTAAGAACAGCTTGACAGTTATTTTAAAAAAGTTGTTAAGCCTATAACACCCACTCCTAGCTATACATGCAAAAGAAATGAAAGCCTATGCCCATATAAAACTTGCATATAAAAGTTTAGAGCCTAATTTATAGTAGTCAGAAACATATAATGGCCTAAATATTATCCAAAAGGTCAGCAAAAGCACAAACTTCTTATGTTTATACAGGAATGCTACCAGTCAAGAAAAAGAAGTGAATTACCACTATGTGTGACATAGACAAATATCAAAATAAGTATGCTGAGTGAGAAAAAAAAAAGCCCAAAATAAAAGAGTACATATGGTATAATTCTGTTGATATAACATTCCAGAAAAGGCACACTACAGTCACAGCAGACCAGTGACTCTCTGGGGATGGGGAGAACAGAGGAGTGGGTAAAAGGAGTTACCAAGGGAAGAGGAAATTTCTCAGGGGGATGAACTTGTCCATTTACCTTGCTCATGGTAGTAGTTTAATATCAAAACTTATCACATTGGAGCTGGGGAGATGGCTCAGTGGAATAAGCGCTTCCCAGGCAAGTGCAAGGGCCTGAGTTCAATCCCTGGTTCTGAAAAAAAAAAAAAAAAAACCTTATCAAATTATGGATGCTTGAAACATGAACTTCTATGCATGTCAGTTTCGCTTTCCTCATTGCAGTCTTTGTATTCGGGCTTGGCTGATCCAAGTGCCCTAGAGGCTGAGCAGCTGCCGTGCCTTTTTCTGCTGAGCTCCCTGTTCTCTATGTTCTTGGCAGGTACATATGTTAAAACACTGTCACTCATCTTTAGGGAGGTGGATAGCATCTGAGAATAAAATCTACATACACAAGGATCACTTAGGAAAGCAGTGTTCTAGCTGAGACTTCTCACTTTTTGAGTGTTGAGCAGACAGACACTTACCTAATGTTCAGTCTTTAGTTGGACAGCTTTCCTCGAGCTGTAGGGCTGAGCTCCTGATTTCATTAGAACTGGTGGAAGTTACTTGAGTTGTTTCCTTCTATATTTCCCACTCTTAAGTCTCTCCTATTGGCCTTTGTTGTGACTTGTATTTCTAAAATTAGAATACAGAAACAAGTTTTGTTATTTCAAAGTTCTGACCAGATTAGTTTTGTTGAGTCAGAAGTTCCATGTAATTGGGGAAGCTGCCTATGATGAACAGCAGTGCAGAGGAAATAGACTCTGATGTATGCAAATCCATGAAGCTGAATAAGCTTCCCAAGAAAGGCCAAAATGACACACCCATAAGGGTTGGCTGATGAGCTCACACTACAATGGAAGCAATGTTTGCCTCATGTTTTAACAAGGGAGTCTCCAGGCTTTCCCACAAAAGTACTTCAGACAGACAATAAATCCCCCAAATTGAATAATTTTTAATGGTTCTAGATTTTTTTCTTCCCATAAAGTGGAAGGGAATTCACAATACATAGTCAGTAAGTAGGACAAAGCTCTCAGGATGTTGTTATCTGTAATAGAAAGACACTGTTATGTACCTCGTACTAGTGATGTGAGAATTAAATAAGATGATGTAAGGAACATGACGGACACTAGCGTGGATGTGTAATATATACCAGTTTTATAAGGTGCTAAAATGAAATTCTTTTTGTTGTTGTTGTTGCTGATCAACTGAAGTTTCCAAAAGGACCAGAATTAAATAGCAGGTGATGGGTACTCCCACATCAAAGACGTGTAGGATTTGCAAAGAGGTAGCCAAAAGTCATTCTTCCTCCCATAGCTCTTCTCTCATTTGAATGATCTATAAAGGCTGGAGAACTTGAGAGAGAAGCAGGAGGTTAGGGGAAGATTCTTGAGCAAAGCAGTGTCTGCACAATGGAGTTTTCCAGTCACTTCCTCTGGGGTAGTGTGAGGGTTCCTACCCTTATCTGAAGCAGACCAGGAAGGATTTCAAGAAGACTCAGACTTTCCCGTGTGTCTCCTGAAGGACATGCACCAGAGAGGCTGGTAGCAGATGAGGGAAAACAGCCTAAAGCCCAGGGACTGTGACTGGCAGGCACCCAGGGAGTTGAGATGAGGAGAGGTGGCTGCCCTGCAATTGGCCGTGCCTCCTACACTGTCAGGGGAAAGAATTTGGCAGTGTGAGCCATGGTTGAGAGACCTATGTGAGGCTTTAGAAATTAATTCAAAGAGGTTTTCTGAACAGCAAAGATGTGATCTCAGCAACAGGGAGGATTTTGTATTCTCAAGGTCAAAGAAGAAAATATAGGTAGCCAGTCACAGGAACACATATGACCTCCCTCACTGGAAATAGTCTTAACATTGCTAGCACGGGAGTGAATTGGGTTGATGTCACTGAAAACTCACCAAGGTCCCCTGCAGAGGGAGTAAGTTGCAAGGAGAATTACAAGAAAACGGGCCAGTTCCTGCCCCATGCCTCTTCTTGGCCCCATTCCACTTCATGTCTAGAAGCGATGATGGCAGCAGGTGTGGGAGACTGCATTTGGCCAAGAAATGAAGCCCCATGGCCCCACCTTCACCTAACCTTTACTTCAACCCTATTCACTGCGACATGCGTATATCCCCTTAAGTGTCACAAGAATGTGATTGAGTTGGGCCTAGGCACCGCTGGTCTCACTGATAGCCAGGTAACAGCCCTGAACGAGGATAGCCTCCGTGCTGATGGCTGGCATGGAGCCTCAAGCGCAAGCCTGTGATATTCCAGGGCTAAGACCTGACGTAACATCTCAGCTGAGGCCATGGTACTCACAAAGAATTATACATTCATAGCAGTAAATGTGCCAGCCTTGCATATATCAAGCTGTCTGTAGTACCGTTAATTGGAGGCCTTTGTGCCTGGTAACAAAATGCTCTATTTCTCCTTACAATCCAATGTCTGCAAAGTTTCTCTTCCCCAGCACTCTACACTGACCTTCACCTACCTCCATGATTTTTTTTTTTTTCCAAAACCGAGGATTGAACCCAGGCTGTTGTGCTTGCCAGAGAAGCGCTTATTCTACTGAACCATCTCCCCAGCCCCTACCTCCAAGATTGATACCATGGGGTTTTTTTTGACTTGGGGCCTTTTATTCCACAGGGAACATTGCTTACCACAGAGCTCCTCAACTGCAGGATACTCTTTCTTTGTCTTTCTTTCTCAACTTTGTGTCAGAATGACGAGTGGGAGACCT
>PVKA01050701.1:0-12582 GCA_004027165.1 Ctenomys sociabilis | reverse complement strand
TTTTTTTGGTTTTTGGTGGAATCAGGGATTGAACTCAGGCCCTTGCGTTTGCCAGGCAAGCACTTATTCTACTGAGCTATCTCCCCAGCCCAAAGTGTTTTGTGTTTTGTTTTTTGTTTAAATCTAGGTGCTAAGTGCCTCAGAGCCTTGACTTGGTTGCTTTCACCTCACTAATTTATTCATTCGCTGTATAAGTAGATTACAGAGTACTTACCATGAATGTCCCTTCACCAGGAGCCCTGGGACTACAACTAAGGACAAGCCAGGCTCATGCCTGTATCACAGAGCTAACAGTCTCCTGTGGGGGTCCTTTGCTGAACCCCACCAATAGAAACATGAAATAAATACTGTAGGAGAGAAAGTCGGGCTGTTAGCCATATACCCAAAGGGTGTCCAGCCCGATGAGACTGGGCGGCCCTTCTGCAGGAAGCCACACTTGGACAGAGGGTGTTTTGTTTGTACATGGATTTATTTGGAGCAGCCTGCAGGGAGAATACTGAGGGTATGGCCCCCAGAACCCTTGGCAAACAGGGTACATATTGCTTCACACGTACACGTCTGCCTGAAATGTTTTCCTTGGCTTGTTCTAGGGTCCGCGTGGTGTTTCTAGCCTTCTGCACAGTGCAGGCCTGATTACTATGCCTTCTGCCCTCATGCATGATTTTACTCTCAGTTTTGCCCCTCCATTACCTTCAGCTGTCCTCCCTTCTGGGCTTGGAGCACTTGCACGTTGAGGTCCCTTTGACATACCTCTGTTCTTTCTGCATCAAGCCTGTTACAAAATAAAGGCTGAATAAATGTTTGCCGAACATCCACATGAATGAATGTCCAGCTTGCTGTATGTCATGGACAAAGAAGTGGACAGATGGACATAAACAAATGAAACCATGTGCAAACAACTAGGCACAAGTCAGTCTTTCAATGCCTAACACCAGTGGCATCCCTTCCCGAGATCCACAGTGCCCCTCCTTAGCCGGCACACATCCCCTGCCCTCACCAGAGATGAAAGGTGTGTACGTGTTATAGATGCTTGATTTTCCCCAGTGAAAAAAGCACCAGAGCATTGCTGGCAGTGCTAATGGTACTGCCCAGCCCACCCCCCATATGCAAGAAACCAACCAACGGGGAGTTATGCAGATAGGGGCTCTCACACCTAGAGGTTGAAGAGGACGTCTCTATAAAAAGTTGTTCAGATAAAACCCAACAGAAATAGGATTAGGATGAGGTAAGGGTGGCAGGGTTCAGCAAATGCAAGGCAAGATCTGTCTTTATTTAAGATTTGGGGCCTGATGTGATGGTGAACACCTGGAATCCCAGCACTCAGGAGACTGAGGCAGGAGGATCGCCATGAGTTCAAGGCCAGCCTGAACTAAATAGTGATGTTCTGTCACTCTGTCTCAAAACAGAATGAAGATAAGTAAACACATTAATTAGTTAATGTTGTGTGTTTCTTCATGACTTTTCACATTAAAAAAGTACAGACTCCAATTTACAATGGTTAGATGTATAATTTTTCAAATTTGCAATGGTGCACAAGTGATTTATGTTCCAGAGAGACTGTTCTTTGAATTAGGCTCTGTTCTGGGGCTTGCAGTAGGAGATGTGGTGCTCCCCACAATGCTGGTGGACGCAGCAAGGTGCAGCTCCAGCCTAGGGTCACAGGTGGAAGCCACACCTCCCATGATGCCCTGCTGCCCAGCTGGCCTGGGCGGTAGGCTGGTGCACTCCATGCATTTTCAACTCACGATACCCGAGTCTGCTTGCCCGTTTTCCACTCCCAGCCCGGCCTGGCAGGTGGTGTCTGGCCTTGGCACACACACTGCAGGAGTCACTCAGGTGCCCAGAAGTTGGAACCCTATTGTGCAGTAAAGCGGTGGCTCCCAGAAGGAGTCAGGAAGCCCTATAGGGTCTGAGTACTGACCTTCCACGAATCTTACAAGAGCTCTGCCAGCCGCCCTTTGGCCACCAGGAACCTCCCTATAGCATGATCACGCAGAACACTGGCCCAACGTGCATGGGCACTGCATGTGTGCTGCATGAACCCTACATAGATTAGATATTAGGGACTTTCTTTTTTTTTGTGGAACCAAGGATTGAACTCAGGCCCTTCCGCTTGCCAGAGAAGTGCTTATTCCACTGAGCCACCTTCCCAGCCCCTAGATTAGATCCTAAAAAGAAAGTAATTTTCTATGGGGTAGAGATTGTATTATTTACACAACAGTCCGTTTTCTCCTAAATCCCTTTTTTAAAAAAGCTCTCTTAGCTAGTGGGAGCTTTACTTTCTCAGCTTTATATTTTTAAAATAAATTTGTTACACAGTACCTCTTATTCCCTGGGTTCCATCTTTTGCCACTGTGGGACACAGCCTCAGTACTCCAAGAGCCCCAGGTTGGCCTTCCATCTGCTAGGCTCCCAGTCCTTTTTTTTTTTTTTGGAGACAGGGTTTCCTTATGCAATTTAGGCTGGCCTTGTACTCACTTTCTTAACCCATAGGCTGTCTCAAACTTGCAGTGATCCTCCTGTCTCAACCTCCCAAGGGCGCCCCCATGCCCAATTCTGGGGCTGCAAGGTGGGTGTCCACATCTGGGCTGAGATGTTGCGTCCAGGGATCTGGGGCTGAGATTGCACAGCATGTGGGGCTGGGGATCGAACTCAGGTCCTTGTGCTTATGCCTCTGAGCTATCTCCCTAGCCCCAGTCCTTTTTGTTTTTCATTTTTTATTTTGAGATAGACTCAGGTTACACTGCTCAGGTTGGCCTTGGTGCAGGGACCTGCTTGCCTCTATCCAGTGGACCTGATTCACAATGAATAGGCTCACTGCTAGCTGCCACAAAGCCTGCCGTCTGGGCAGAGAAAAACAGGCTTGCACTAGAGGGGCTGCGACATGTAAAGTCCGTGCATCTGCATGAAGCCAGCAGGTGACTGGTAAATTGCACTCATCCTAGCAAACCATGGCAGTGACTGATTAATGGCACATTGGGCTATGGACAAACCAGGAGATAAACCCATGGCTTTGGCCCTTCTGTTATCCTACTGTGTGCAGCTGTCTATGTTCCACGAACCCTTCCCTCTGTCCCTCTCACTCTCCCTTCATGTACCATCTCTGCAAAGGCACTTGACCTCTTGGTCCATTAACATGGGCCAATGTGGATTTGGTCTGACTGATAAATTAATTCTGGCTTTTGGAGACAGGATCTTACTATGTGATCTGAGGTGACCTTAAACATACTATCGAGCTCAGGCTGGCCTGGAAATCACAGGAGGCCTCCTGCCTCAGCCTCCTGATTACTGGCTGATGTTACTGGCATGAGCCTGGGCTGATATTGATGTTTTTAAGTGGCAGAGTGTAACCCTAAGAAAGTTAAGATTCACTTTAAGTAGTCAAGTTTGTAGTTAACAACTCACAGAAAAAGTCCCTTCCTCAAATCCCTCCTCTAGTTTAAATTAATTCAGCAATTTTTCTCTAGCTTCTCTGCAGAACTTTTCATAAGTTACCACTTGCAGAATGGCTAAGGATGAGATGCAAGGGTGTGCTCCTCAAGCGACAGCTGCTGTGCGCTTTAGAAACACAGATCCAACCCCATGAGTTTGTGCCAGTGTTGCTTCCAGCTGGACACCCTCAGAAGCTGGGGGCATCACTTTCCCGCTCCTACACACAGCTTCTATGGTCTCTTAGCTGGTGGGAGGGCAGCATCCTGTGGAGAGGCATTGCTTCCCTGTCTTTGCTGATAGCATGAGCTCAGCTAAGTGACAATGGCAGGCCTCCAAGACCAAGCGACAGAATAACTGGGTAATGGCAAGCAATACTGCAGGAGATATTTATAATCTATCCAACAGAAGCTATGCCTTTTTGGGAAATGCATGAAGTATTGAATGCCTGAGTGCCTAATGGCTTTTGAGGCCCCGTAAGTGTGTATCGATGGGTGCTCAGAGGGAACAAATTATCACAACCATGAGACACTCAGTCCATATCTACTGAGCTCTCTACTGACAATGGCTGGAAAGGCTCCAAGACTCAGATCTGAGATCTGGGAAACTGGGATCCTTAGGGCACCCCAGGCACATTCCTATAAGCTACACTTGGGTTAAACGCTGATATGAGCGCTTCACCAATATCATATTAATGCATGTCTACCACAGCTCTAGTGGCATAAATTAATTATACTTGTCTGTTAAATATGGTGAAAGTAAGACAGAAAGATGTTGAGGTGCTGCTTCTATTAAGAAAGGCAAAATCCAAACTTTGTTTCAGCTGAATTCAGAGCTCATACTCTCAAAGCCCCTGCCCCCCTTAACACCAGGCTAGGAAAGTTATTCATTCATTCAAATATTCATTGAAGATTCAAGAATAGGGCCAGGGAGATGGCTCAGTGGAATAAGCACTTCCCTGGCAAGTGCAAGGGCCCGAGTTCAATCCCTGGTTCTGCCAAAAAAAAAAAAAAAAAAAAAAAAAAGACTCAAGAATACTTCAAGCATCATTGCTCTAGGCCCTTGTCATGCACTGGGCCTTCCCTGAGGAAGAAGGATGAGCCCTGCCCCTACAGAAGGTGTAATGTCAAGGGTGACTGCTAGAGTCAGGAAGGGTGGGCGAGTTGTTCCCTGCACAGTATCCTAATAGAGGGGACGTGGGTTCTGAGACCCAGTTCACATTCCATCAAGCTGTGTAGGCCACAGACCTGCATCCTACAAGAAAAGTGATTTCTCGAAATCTTCCCAAATGTTAAGCAAGCTATGTGGGAGCATATACCTCCTATGACGTCCCCCACTCATGTCATTCTGAAAGACATCTCCAGCGACCGTGAGTCTGCCAGGGGAATGAGTCCGGATGGAAAGGAGGTCAAGAACAAGTCCCAGAAGATATTCTTGGCAGTGAGGCCACACTCGCTTGCAGCAAATCCAGCCCATTAACCATGTTCTAAACTATTTTCCCCCAGAAAAGAGTCTGAAGAAGTGAAACTCTAGTGATGTTTCCATCTCAGCAGAGAGCTGAGCCCTCTCGGCCCCATGTCCACAGACCTTCTGTCCGCAGCCCTCAAACCCTAGAGGAAATAAGGGAAGGCTCTGAAGGCACTGCTGGGACAAAAACAAGGACAAGGCCACCGCAGGTGCACGACAGCAACCCCAGCTTGGTGCAGAACCATAACCCTAACTCTTGAGCAGATCAGGCCAGAGAATCGCAGGTTGGAGGCCAGCCTGGGCGATGTGGTGAGAACTTGTCTCAAAAGAAAAAAGAAAAAGAAAAGCCAAGTGACATCATGCCTCTAGCCACAATAATGAGAAAAATGTTTCCATTAGTAGAGTCCCCGGAACCCCTGGGAGTCTTCAGAAACTGGAGCAAGTCTTCAGAGCAGAGAGATGGGTTCTTTGACAGTGCCAGCTTTCAAGCTATACGCATATGCTGAGCGAGACATGCTGGCACCTTCAGAACCACACTCTGGGGGTGGGGGGGCTGAAGTACTGGGATCATGAATTGGAGCCAGCCTGGGTAATTAGTGGCTTAGAAAGACCCTGTCTCGGTTGCTTTTCTCTCAATGCTGGGACAAAATATCCAACACCCCAAATGAGGGAAGAAAAGATTGATTTAGCTCATGCTTCATGGAGGTTTCCGTTCATAATCAGCTGACTCTGAGGTAGGGTGGCAGGGCACAGGGGCAGCAGTCCAAGGTGGCCAAAGACAGCAAAAGCAACAAGAATGAAAGAGTGGGGAGAGAAGCCTCTTTTCCTCTTTTACATTGTGAGCAGGCTACTATCCCCAGGACAGGTGAAACCCTCACACCATCCACCTTCCTCTCGCACAGACTTACAGTTTTACAAAGTGAGGACTCAGCCCCTGCTGAGTCACTTAGTTAAACCTCCATACTTTTCAAATTAGCACAATGTGTCATCCATAACAGACCCTATCTCAAAATCAATCATAAAACAGGGCTGGAGATATAGTTCAGTGTGCAGGCCCTGGTTCAATTCCCAGGACTATAAATTGTGTTTATGTGTGTTTATGTAGGGTGTGTATGTGTGTGTGTGTGTGTGTGTGTACTAGCTTATATTTGCGAGCCATGTACAAGGCACGGTGTGTAAATTTTACAAAAACCTGAGCACAATTCCCTTTTTATAAATGAGGTCATTGGTCCGCAGAGAAACCAAATTCTTTGGCCTGAATTACACACACAGCTAGAAAGTGGCAGGGCTAGGAAGCAGTGAGGACGACTCTCTTGATCCAAAAGACACACAATCGTGACATCTAGTGTAGCAGTCCAAGACAAGGAAGTGAGATGAAGGTGGCCAGGGAGCAGCAAGGCAGACGGAGCGATGCGAAGGCGGGGAAGGGCACAGGAGGCAAGGAGCTGCAGTTCGCAGAGCCATGGTAAGCAGAGTCCGTCCTGCTCAGTGTCCGAGGCAGAGGCTGCTAGAGCCAGAGAGGACCTCTGTGCTCTGGTCTAGCCCTGTATTTTATAGCGAAGGAAACAGAAACACGAGACCCCTGCGAGCTTGTGGGTTTCAATCTTCCTCTGGCTGTTACCGAGGCAGAGCCAAGGCCCAGCTCCTGGTCTCCTGGAGCACAGCCTTCGTTTTTTCTACCACACTGCATCACGGAGGTCATTACCCTGGGCGAGGATAGCACTGGCGGCCGCTGTGGTCACTGCCCACTTCTTCGGCTCGTGTCATGTCGGCAGCCATCTTGGCTTTGTGACTTGAAATGAAATGTTGCCCTAATCATGTGAGCCTAAGAGGAACGGAAAATTCCAGGTCAGTGAGCAACACACCCTCCAGGGATCCTTCTTCAGCAGCCCTGTCTTGAAAGGCTCCCAGGCCCTTTCATCCCACCAGTAGTTAATATTTCACTTTGGGGAGACTTTAGGGAACAAAGAACACAAAGCTGGCCTTGAGGGGCCAAAGGTAGCCCTCCCCTGGTTCCTGATGTGGTTCATAAATGAGCACAGTGCAAATGTACTTTGGATAAGGACGCAAGCGGCCTCCTGAAGAACAGCTGGGGAAGCTATTCATAGGAAAGCTTGCTATTTGCGTCTGCCTGGCATTTGAATGAGGCTCAGCTCGCCATCGCAGCTGCCTTCCCTACAGATGTGAGTCACACTCCTCATTCATGAGAGAGGAGTGGCCAGGGCCAGAGGACAATGCCTGTGGACTGAGAGGAGCCGCTGCTCCCAAGGATGTCTCCTGCCTTTCCTGGCATAACAAAGCTCGTGTGGTAGAAATAGCAGCCCTGCTGCCCACCAGCTGTCTGCTGGGACCTTTCCTAATTTTCTCCAGGCTCTTGGTCAAGCACAGAGGACAAGCCACAGCCCTCACTTAAAGGCAGTGAAGTGCAGCCTGTCTTCTCCCATCCCAAAGACCTGGGAAGCCAATCAGGACGTGATGGGAGGGCAACTCCCCCAAACTACAGGGCCCCTCATCCCTAGCACTCAGTACTACCTGCTCTTGGGCCACCATATTGCACAGCTCATGTGCTCTGACAGACTCGAGGGTTGAGGGTGTGTGTGTGTGAGGTCACTTTGTGAGGTATGACTCTTACCCCATACTTGGCCCTGTCCCTTGTGAAATGTTGTGTTCTTACGCTCCTGCCTCCTGTAGAGTCTGGAGTGGTCCTATCCTGGTCCTGAGCTAAGGTTGTCAGTTTCCTTCCTCTGACATAAAAGAGAAGTGGGAGAGAAGTAAAGAAATCCTTTTTCGCTCAGTGCAAGAGGGCTGCCAAAGGGATTGCAAGGACCCTCAGGGAGGAAGCAGGGAGACAAAGAACTTACTGGGCTGGGTTGAGGTGGAGCTTATATGGGAAGTTCAGTTAACAGGCGCTGATTGGGGAAGGCTTGGCATTCATGGAAAACAAAAGAGGAAGTTTGAGTTTATTCTGGGAGAAAAAGACAGAAGTCAGTCTCTGAGAGGTGTAGGATCCCCGCCATGCTGACTCGACGCCATGATGGTGTTTGGGCTCAGACCCATCTAGGCTGTGCCAGAAGCAGGACCCTCTATAGTCCAAAGTGGCCTGAAAGATTGGGCTCATGCCTGAACTTGCCTTATCCAAGGAGCACTGAGAGGGCAGGAGCTCAAGGGCCTCCCTGGAAAGTCAGTCTTGGCCCAAGAGAAAAATCTTCAGCTCTGTATCACAAAGTGGTCTTGGGAGTGGATCAGACCTGAGTTTTCCCACTGGTGTCTCTTCCTTCTCTCTCTGTACTCTTCTGTCCGACTCTCACAAATCTGTGGGCCATGGAAGGGCCTGTACACTGTAATAGTGGTGGACTATGGGGAAAAAGGGCTCTGTACACCTAGTCGGCATGCAGCAGTGATTCAGGCATTTTCATCAAGAAGACCTGACTCCCTGCCTGGGTCATAGACCCTCGGAGAGAGCATGCTATGCTGTGTCTTTTTACTCACACTCAGAGCCTGTGGCCAGCATGTAAGCACAGACTCTTTGTGCACCTGACATTTGACCGTGGCTCTGTGGCTGCTAGCTAACTGTCTCTTGTGGACAGAGAAGTCTCGTATCTGCATTTCTGAGAGACCTAGTGTCATCCTGGACACAGATAAGTGTGTAGCAGACAGTGTTGAGTTGAACTGTCCAATCTGAAGAGAGACCATCCTAAACAAGCCAGCCTTGTGACCTAATGAACAAAATTGGAAATGTACAATGATGGCATCTGATGATAGATGTTATGGATGCATGAAAGGGTACAAATTCCTCCTTCAAGAAACTTGACATCTATTTAGAAGTGACACTGTGATACTGTTTGTCACAGGCGAGGATGGCCACTGCACAGAGGACACAGTACGTAGCCTCTCCCCTGCAGAAGGGATGAGTTTCCCACTGAATCACTCTTTCATGTGGTACTTGTGGCCGTCCACTGTGTGCCAGGCAGGGTGCTCTGTGCTGAGTACCCAAGGAAAACAAGGCACAGGAGGCCCTTCTTGGAGGCCTGAGGTCTCCTGGGGCTGCAGACACTTCCCCAAAGAGCTCAGCACACAGGGTGGTGTCACTTTGGAAATGTGGTCCAAGCATGGAGGCAGAGCTGATAAACTTCTCCGTGGGGCAGGAGGCAGGACAAAGTTAGGAGAGGTTTCCCGGGGGACAGCACCCCTGAAGCGTGGGCAGATCCAGGTGGGCAATAGAGCACGCTGGGCGGGAGGGCACTCAACAAAACAGCAGCTTCAGCCACACTTTGGGCATGAAATGACTCCATCTGCTCTTACTGTGGGTGATGAAAGGCTAGGGTCACGTGACACAGCTAGGCAGGGAAAAGACTCGTGGTTCCCTCTAAGTCAGTTTGTCCCAAGAGCTCTTCTGTCTGAAAATAGCTTCCCAGATCCAGTTCCCTTATCAGTTCCAGAGGCCCGAGATGGGAGAACAGGCTTTGTCCACTTGCAGAGCAGAGCCTGTGGCTGGCAAGCTGCACCGGCCCCACCAGAGACGGTGTTGAGAGCCCGGCAGGATGCCAGGCTTGGCCACACCTTGGAGTCTAACCAGCTGGGTTTGGACAGATCTTCTCTGGTTCTTTCCACTTCGTGTGACTAAAAACCTTATCATAATAAAAGCTGTAAAGATGCCAAACTTTAACCTTATTAAAGTCACATTGTTCAGGTCTTGGAAATCTTAATGGGATTTTACAGCTCAGCCTCTCTGATTGGAGTCCCTGAACAGCCTCAGGCCTGCCAGAGTCCTTGCTGGATGACCCAGGCTTCAGGGAGCAGAGCCCACCCACATTCGCACCCCTCCCCCATGCCTATCCAGTAGCTGTGGCCTTCCTGGAAGGCCTCCTGTTGTGTTACTGGAGGGGTGGGGGAGGAGGATGGAGAAATTTCCATTCTCCTGGACCCCTGGAAAAATGTATGCATGTACCCTACAGTGCTCCCGGGTTGGCATGGTGTTTTCCTCTGGATTAATGAGGCACACTGGAACTTTTAGCTGTGGTTGTAATGATTAATATGTTCAATCAATATCCTAGAAGAGCGGAGGAGGGGAGGAGAAGGTGGAAAGTCAGAGGGGAAAGGGGAAGGCAAAAGGACAAGGGGAAAGCAGAAGGAGTGAGGAGGACAGCCACACTGAGTCCCCAAGGGCGCATGGGGCAGCCCCAAGCACAGGGCAAGTTGCTCTGGCTCAAGGTCACCTCCTTCATGGGAAGGTGGTTAGTCAGCCAATGAAAAGAGGTCTGCTAGGAGCAGCTAGTTATTTCCATGCAGTTCTGCATATTGGAGGGGGCAGGACACTTGTGGACCTAGAATATTTCAAGAGTTGCATGGGGTCCCGCACCAAAGAGAAACTTGGAATGTGTGTTAAGATTGCCACACTAAACAAAGCTCCTGTGTCCACTTGGTGCTGTTTGGGCAGCCGGGAGTGTGTCACCTCTGTCAGTCCCTCTTCTGCAATGTGATACCTCTCAGAAACAAGGCTGGCAAGGTGGCTACGTGTTAAACACAGCAGGCACCCTGTCTGCTGAGCCCCCACCCTGCCCTCCACGCCAAGCTTCCCTCCTGCTCCCTGCCTGCAGGCACATGCCAGGCAGCTTCCAGTAAAAAGTCCCCCTGTCCAGCATGGGGCCACCCCGGTGCCCCTACAGAAAGTGCTGTCACACTGTGTGTGATCCAGCTCAGGGGTCAGAAGTCCATTCATGGCCCCGGACTGCAGGGCCACAGCAACAAGAAATGGAAATGAGCTCTGCAAAGCCCAGCCTTTGCATTCCTGCTCCTTAATTTTCACAGGTTGTATTAGAAGGTTTCATATTTTGTATAAACAGGAATTGGTCCATGTGAAAGTCGTTGTCTACTGAAATCACCTGTCAGCTTCAGCAGCTCCCTGAATTTCCTTTTCTTTGTCTAAGACTGTAATGGTACAGGCAGGATAGTCAAATTTCACCAAACACTAACTCCTATCCGATGAATGACATACATGCAATGTCTCTGGAAGAAGAGGAAAAATCATGTGTGAATCCTTTCCAAGGTTAAATTATTTCTGTGACAGAGGAATGGACAAAGGTCAACAGTGAATACTAGGTTACATCTTCCAGAGTGGAAAGAATCAGTTAATTCATAAATTTTATTCATGTTCTATCTTTGACATTTCATTTTGAAATACTTATAAATGCACAAAAGTTTGCAGAAACTGTACAAGGGTCATAATAGCTTTGATGTGAGAACTTGCATTCAGATCCCTGAGGTCTGAATGGATGAAGACAGAGTGCTATATTTGGCCTTAAAAAGGAAGGAAATTCTGACACAAGCTCCAAATAGGCGTGCCCTGGAACCCTGAGCCTCTGTGAATAAAACAGTCACAGACCGATGAAGCAGTGTGAGGTGCTGATAGTATGGATTGCTTAATTATTATGGTGCTCATCTAGTATGGCTGACACTCTTAAAATTATAGCTTGTCTTCCCAGAGACCACCTCCCCGCTTCTTCTCCAACCCAGCCCGGGTGCAATTTCTTTCACCTTTCCCACCACCCCAGGGAAGACCCCAATCAGTTCCTCAGATAGTTCCAAACATCCCCTTCCAACTCCACCCTTAGCAAAAGTCCATAAAAGCTCCAGCTTTCTCTGTCTCAGGTCAGAGGACCTATTTGCCTGATCTGCCTGCCATCCTGTCCATGTCTTTGGAGTTTATCTTTCCTATCTCTTTACTCTGCTGCTGAAAAACCTATTAGATGCCATTCAGACAAAATAAATTGAAAAGTCAAATTCAAAGAGATGGCAAGTAATGGTGTGGAGGGGAGTAGGGAGTTGCGTAATGGATATGGTTCTGTATGGGAAATAAACTTTCTGGGGACAGAGGGTAGTGTTTGTTACACAAAAATGTGAAGAAGGGCAAGGGAGATAGCTCAGTTGAATAAGTGCTTGCCTGGCAAGTGCAAGATTCTGAGTTTAATCCCTGGTACCACCAAAAAAAAAAAAAAGTGAAGGTACTTATTGCCACCAACTTTAATTTTTCATCACTGTGAAAAGTATTCCTGAGAGAAATCCACTGACCAGGATGAAAGTTTACTTTGCCTCAGGATTTCTGGAGTCTTTGGGCTGGTGGGGAGACAGCACACCCTGGAGGGAACACTTGGCTAAAGGTTTTTCCTGCCCCATGGAGGCCTGGAGGCCACGGGGAAGACAAGAAGGCCCGATCCTAGCAGCCTCCTCAAGGGCCCAGCCCTGTGACCTGCCTTCCTTCCCCCAAGACTCCACCATCTGAGAGGCCCAGCAGCTCTCAGGGACACCACAGGCTGGGAACTAAGCCTTCAGCAGGGGGTCTGTGAGGAGCTTTCAAGGTCCAAACCCTCCCAGCACCAAACCATCTATATAAAAGCAATTGCAATAGTCCATTTTATGTTGTGTACATTTCACACCAATAAAAGGTACAAGGAAGTTCCCATACTCTCTGCGCCCAGCCTCTTGAATGGTGACACCTTGTACAACTGTAGTGTACTCTGAGAACCAGGAAGCTGAGTGGGAATGGTCCACGACAAATTCAGACTTTGCCAATGTACAGGACTCGTGTGTGTGTGTGTGTGTGTGGTGTGTCTGTGTGTGTGTGTGGTGTGTGTGTGTGTGGTGTTTGCGAGTATGTGTGCACACTTGTATAGTTTTACGCATTTTTAT
>PVKA01050700.1:0-12581 GCA_004027165.1 Ctenomys sociabilis | reverse complement strand
GCACTAATGGTGGTTGGACAGGATATTATGTCGGCTTTTAGTGCTATGGTCATCCACTAGGTAAATAATTATTGAATCTTTGATATAATTCAGCTATAAAAAAAACCTGTAAATATAATTTCATGTATGCACCTTGTACAATACCAAAACGTTATGAAAACAGTTTGCAATGTATTAATTCATCGACTCTGTATGGTTACGGTGTCTTGAAACTGTCTGATTGACATTTGTATTTTAATAAAATAAAAATAAATGGAAAAAAAAATAATAAAAATAAAAGACATGTTATATACACATACCAGTGCTCCATGATTAATGCATTGTATGTACAGGAAACATGTACAGGTCCAAAAAGAAAAAACTTTTTTGTAGGTTTCTGAAAGTCATCTCTGGTCCCTGAGGGTGTCTAGTAAACCCTCCAAAGGCCATGTCACAAGAAAGGCTGCTGACATCGAAGCTATATTCACAGGGAACATTGCTGTTGAAGCCAGTGCTTGAACCCAGGTCTCCTGACACCGTTTTCTTTCTGCTTCTCAATTATCTGAGTCTCCGTTTCCCTATCTTTAATATTACAGAGCTCCAATTCTGTCATTTCTTATCTTTGAATGAGCATCCCAGCGCAGCCCAGACCCTCTCTCATCACCGAAAACACGAATTTTCTTTTTCCTACATCGTTCCCATGCTTTCCTAAGCTAAGAAGATAAACAAAATGGGAACAAAATTGTCCTTCTTAGGGCTTAATGACAGCTTCAAACAGAAAGTCTCAGTGAGAAATCACACGCACTTTCTGTGGATAAAAGATCGTTAAGTTTGTTTACTTGAGTCCAGACAAGACTCTCTTTAACGTTTAATTACCAAAGAATCAGATGACTTCTCTTTATATCGAATGCCTTAGTTAACATCGCATTTGTTTGGTCGCAGTTCACACTCAATTTATTTTCTCCCCTTCTCTTTCCTTTCTCCAGTGCTACCCTGGTGACTTATTACACACTATTTGAAAGAAAAAATTCCTAAGGAAGATCAGACATCTGGTTGGAGGCATCTAGTCACCACTGGGTCAAGCATGTGTTGTTTCAGAGAACCACTAATGGCACATGGAGAAAGAAAAAATAATAATAAGTAATAAGTTGGCCATCAATTCGAGAACAAAGAAAGGAAGAAAGTCAAGTCAAGAGTAATTAAGAACTAAAAGTATAGCTTGTGTAGGCAGCAATTCTAAGGTGTGTTGAAGTAGGCAGAGATAACCCAGACACTGGGAGTAACATCTCCATTGGACTTCAAGATGGGTCATGGAGTCTGGACAGAGCAAAAGTCATGTCTTCTTGCTGATCCATAAAGCTGCCTGCTTTGCAGCCTTCCAAAGGCTCAGTCCAGTTGCATTAACTTGAACCCTAGTCTTCCTCCCATTTGCTCAAGTCGGAAGCACTGAAGGCTCATTCCTCCATTACTGCTGTTGGAGATGAGCTCAACCTCCCACACAGCCCTCTCCAGGACATGTGTCTGTGCTCCACCGGAACTAAACATCAGTACCAAATTCCTATCCCACCCTGTCAGTCATAGCCCACATTTGCTGATTTGAGTTCATTGTCAAAACTGAGTTTGTAGTCAAGTCTCTGGCCTCTACAATACTAGCACGCACACACACACACACACACACACACATCTAATTAATGAAAAAAGTAATAAAAGTTAGTGGTAAGCAAGGCACAGTGAAGCACATCTGTAACCCCAGATGTTCAGGAGGCTGACGCAGGAGGATCACAAGTGTGAAGCCCACCTGAGATACCTAACAAGATCATTTCGAGACAAAACACAAACCACAGCAGTAAAGCACCTTCAGTTTCATTCCCAGTATCACAAAATAAAAAAATGAATATGAATTTTGTCCTGATAATTAATGACTTTCCTTGAAATGAGTATCAATAGGGAAAAAACTGTCCCATCATTCCTTTCTAAAGAGCTCATTCAATTATTTTGTAAAAGGAAAATGAATGCAGGGGTGACACTCCATAAAATCACCCACAGAGGCTAGCAAGGACAAGCCACAGAAGCCATGGAGATGCACCACTTAGGTCACCTTTCAAGAAAAACCACTTGAGCTGAGGATGTAGTTCAGTGATAGAGAGCTTGTCTAGAGCACACAAGACTCTGAGTTCAATCAAGAGAGACAGAGACAGAGAGAGAAAAATTTCTATGAAAACTGCATTGAACAGAGAGCACCTAACCAAAATGCCTTTGTGATCTGCTGGAGGGGTTGGAATATGCCCCTCCCCTGGTGTAGTGGGCATTCCAGAGACCCTACTTCTCAACACGTATTTCCTCTAACTCACAAGTCTTGCCTGCAGCTCTTCCTGGGCTCCATAGGACTTTCTAAGGGTTACACTGACGTCTGAGGCTCCGCCAGCCCAGTCTTCACCCCTTTCCGTTCTCCATTCACAGATGTCAGATATTTCCCTTCTGCACTGGGGAACAGTGAAAGTCAACTCTAGTTACACACTGGGCTGCCTTTCTTCTCCTCTAGTGACCTCTACACTAATAAAGTAGATCCTTCTTTTAAGTGCTGCAGACACTCCAAACTTTGCATACATTTCCAAAGAATATTAATAAAACTAACAAAATTCCATGAATTATTTCCATCTGCTAGCAAATTCTCAAACAGATCTGACCATCATGCAGCTGGTTCTGAACTACCACTCAGGTTTCTGAGCAATTGAGATGCCTTTCGTGATATTTAACCTAATATTGTACTCCTCTATCTCATGAGCCGCTCTCATTTCTACATGGGACTTATCGCTATATGAAATTTTCTTAATTGCTTAGTATTTATTTCTTGCTGCACAAAGTATGCTTCAGGAAAACAAAGATACTGATTGTCTCGGGCAATCTCATGTCCTCCAAACCTATCACCCTGCCAGGCATTGACCTGAATGAATGATAGAAATAACCCCTGTCTCCAGGGAGCATAGATCTATCTGGATAGGCAGAAACTGAGAAAGTAACTGCAGAATCTTTCAAAACCACCTTTAGGGAATCAGAATTTCTGCTCAACAGTCTATGCTTTTTGTTAGTGTCGTTGTTGTTTCCTCTTTATTCTTCATTCACTATTCCATTTGGCTAAGGAAAAAGTAAAGTGTAAACAACCATGCCACCTTTATCTTAAAGGAGATTGCTTTTGGTGTTAACCCAAGTCTTTGGCCTAAAAACTTTTATGGATCATTTGTCTTCATCAGTAATCAATATTTGAACAGATAGGTTTATTTATTTCTAAATCAAGGGTGTCACATGACTAACGTATTATGTGCATTTTAAAGCAAAAATTAAATTTAAGTAGATGAGGTAAAATAAATAAAAAGAAATTCTATTATTTCCTGGTTTTTTTTCCCCTTTGGATGGCCTTGTGCATTTCCCGGAGTGTGCATGGTTCGTATTCAAGATGACAAAACACACAAAGCGAGTTTTACCTGGAGATGAGAGGTCGCCAAGAACTAGAAGAGGAGCAGGACTTAAGTGCAAGATGAAGCACAAGGGAATTCGGGGGAGTATTGGAATTTTTCCCAATCCTGTCTGCAATAATGGGAACAATCTAATCAAGTATTAAATCCCATAGAATTTTACACATCAAAAAGAACGATTATTACTATATGTAAATTTTAAAGCATATAAAAATGAACAGAAAAATATTATAACGAGCTTTTAGGCACTGGGCATTTTGTTTCTATCAGGTGAACAATCCAGTAAAAGGATAAAAATCCTAATTCTACTTTTACCTCTAGAAATCGGGATCACACAAAAGCACAGAAAATAAATTACTTTCATAACCACGTTGACCCTTCACACCCACAGCCAACTGTGCCAGATAGCAGCAACAATAGCTCCCTTTCCACCTGCTCTTCTGCAAAGCGAGCTTGCCCTTATGGCCTGTTCATCAAGAGGCGGAGTTCCCTTTCCCTTGGATATGGTCTGGCTTTACTGACTTGCTGATAACTGACAATGCACGTGAATGCACAGGCCAGGTCAGAAGAGACCAGATGGCTTCTGACCGAGTGCCCAGGCAAGCTCTTCAGACCGAGGTGTCATGCAGAGAGAAGCCCAAGCCTCCCCAAGAGACCGTACACTCTGTCCATTTGAGGGTCCTGTGTGAGGGCAACTTTGAGCATGCTATCCCAAGCAGTAGCTCCAGGAAATTCTAGTTACCATTTGCGAGATTCACTCCCAGATATCAGAATGCTTCCAGCTGACTCCCCAGCAGGCCAGACCCAGTTGGTTCTGTCTCAATCTCTTGCCCACAGACAGGTGCTACTGGTCTACTACCCCAGCCCACCCTTCTTCCTTACCAGTAGAAGAGAGTTTGGTTAACATTCCCAAATCGTGGGGCTGGACAGACAGTGCCCTTTAGGCAGATGCAGGGACCAGGATTCCATCCCCAGTACACCATGCTGGCACTGTCCCAGGGTAGGCTGAGACAGTGTTAGAGACTGGGTGTGGTGACACACCCCCTGTAATATGGCTCTTGGGAGGCTGAAAACAGAAGGATCACTACTAGTCTGTCTGTGTAGTGAGACCCTGTAGACTCTGTACTAAATAGATTTTTTTTTTAAAAGTACCCAAATCTCCCAGCTTCCTCTGCAACAAAGTATGGCCAAATAATAGGATCATGACCAATAAGAGGTAAGTTTATTCAGGAGACAGTTTAGATAGTAGGATTATTTGGTCATTTGCTTTCCTTCTTTCTCACTCTTTACTTCTAACCTATAGCTTTTTTGCTTAGGAAGCCAAGGTCCATCTTACCACCAGGAGGAAGAAAACCACATTTTTGAAAGAATGATATGAAGTGATAGACACAATCTGGTTTCATGATAATCTTGTGAAGCCATTATACCAGACTGAATGGCCCATTTGGGGCTTCCTGTCACATAAGAAAAATAAATTCCAAGGCTCAACCAAAGTTTGCAGTGTTTCTGTTACCTGTGATGAAACACAGGTGGAACAAAGAACATGATGCAGCATGGAACAGAACATAAAAATCTGGCACTGTGGAATTTAGTGAGCCCAGACTGCCTTACATTTGGCTAAACCAAAACTTCATTTGGAAACTTTAAATAATTTGGTATTTGAACTTAGGTTCTTTAATTTGCAACTCTTGAATGACCAATGATGTTGAACATTTTTTTCATATATTTATTGACTATTTGTGTTTCTTCATCTGAGATATGTGTATTCATCTCAGATACTCACTTTTGGGTTTGGCATTTACATTTGGGAGGTCTGATTTTTTGAATTCTTTATATGTTCTTGCTACTCTGAGTAACTAATTTAAAGAGAACTATACACAATGTATCAACCATTGTTACCCCCCTGCTACCACCTTGTGAATTCTTTTTTCCTTTTCAAAATAAAAATTTGGGGCCGGGGATGTAAATCAGTGGCACAGCACCTACCTGGCAAGCACGAGGGCATGAGTTTAATTTCTGATACAAAAAAAAAAGTAAAAGCAAATAAAATAATTTCAACAAAGAACTTACATTCTATGGGTTAAGTCAAAGGAGTCAAGGAAGCACGTACAGACACAAGGCACATGTCTGATGTTTCCCATCTGTCCCTTTTCTCTTGATGCCTGGTAAGCCCAGGACCTGCAGTGTCATGAGTTCACAAAGGTCCACAGGATGCACATGGTGGCTGTGTTAGGAATCCGGGGAGCAGAGGACATTCACTGAAAACTAAAAAAAAAAAAAAAAAATCGGCACTTTCTCTTTGAGCCAGAATTTGCTGTGAATATTGAGAGGAGGAAGTGGTGTTTTGTGAAAGAATGACCAAGGAAATCTTTCAGGTCCTTGCCTGGTTATCTTACTTTCCTGTAAGAGCCAATTAGTAGTTTTGAAAATGGTGACGGAGGCACCTGTGGGCTTGAATGTGTCCCCTTACAATTCCTACCCAGAAATCGCAACCCTCAGTACGAATGTATCTCGAGACAGGGTGGTTATGGGTATTTAAGCTTAACTGAGATCATGAAGAACAAGGGTAAGCATAAGACTGTGGCTTTACAGAAGGAACGATCTTTCCATCAAGGACATGATGAAAAGGTGAGCACCATGCAGCTAGGAAGCGCTCTCGCAGCAGAATAATCATGCTAGCAGCCTTAGCTCAGACCCCCACCCTCCAGAACTGGGGGAAAATCAATTCTTTTGTTGAAGACAACACAGCTGTGGCATTTTGCTATGGCAGCACGAGAGAGCTGATGCATAGAATAAAAAGGAAGTATGAATGATCTATGGCTCTCTTCCCTTCAGTCCTTCCTCACTCATCAGTAAGGCAAAGGGAAAGAGTATTAGCAGATGTAGAAGTAAAATAAAAACATTGAAATTGCTGTTATTCTACATCCCGCTGCGCGGGTAGAAAGGACACATCACACTTGATGACATCTCACTGATTCCAAACAACAAGCTTCATTTTTATGTTGGTGCTTACAATCAGAATTGTACAAGTCAGGATAAATACTACAGAAGACAGATAAAAGCCTTGTATTTTAATACTTTTTAATAACATTTTCTGCCCAAATTTTGAGCAAGGGAGCTCTGCCAATCATGTACCAAACCCTATGGTTAAAGAAAGGATTTCTAAGACTTTGGGAAATAGGGACCCATATTTTCTAGTTAGACAGCCAATGATGCTTGGCATACTCTAGAACGGCATTTATGTCAATTATGTTGCTTCATGGGAAATGGTAGAAAAAAGTTACAATGTCAGCTACTATCTCAGTTTCCCTTGAGAGCAAATGCTATTTTACCCTCCAGGGAGTAGGGAATGCTACTTTTGTCTGGAGATAGAATCCCAGCTCAAAATAAAGGAAAAGACAAGCAAGAGAGAGAAACTTGGGAGGTAAAAGTACTCAATTACCATGATAATGACTGGAGTGTAAACACTCACAGATGCACAGCTGGTATCCAGGCAGTTGTATCTGCTAAACCACAGGGACTTCCTTCCCAGTTAGCTGTATGATGAACGAAAGGAATAACAGCAAATTCATGCGCCTTTCTCCCCATTGCCTCCTATTTCCCAGTGGACAAAACTCACTCTATGCAAAGTTAATACCTCCGTTATTCTCTCCATGCATCTTACAGCACCCTGCAGTGTGGCATTTCAACCAGTGGAGGTGTCAGGAGGAGCCAGAGGCTCAGAGCATGTGGCTGATTTCCCACAGAGGTGACTGAAGCAGAACCATTGACCAACAGTCTGCAAGACTGGAGAGGACACAAATATCTGAGATACAAATGCGTAGGTTGTGTCCAGGAGAGCAGGACTGTCTAGAGTCCTCCCTGCCACTTTCAGCAATGTCTTAAGGAGACAGATGAAATTAGTCTGGAGCTATTAAGGGCACACGAAGAGAAGGAGGAAATATCAATTTGTTAAGGGAAAGCTCTCTGCTGGCAACTTGCAATTTCAGTCAAGTGGGAGTCCCACAATTTGAAGTCTTAAATTGAAACAGCCCTGCTCCTCAATAACCCCAAAATAAAAACTGATAAAAAAAAAAAAAAGAGGCAGCCACAAAGCTACATGCCTTTCCAAAACACCTTCCATTAATAGTACCCTGCCAGGGAGAAGAGGTACAACGTGCTGGCAGTGAGGAGATTAAGAGGTTGTCCCGCCACTGAAGCCTGCTGTTCTGATAGCCTCAAAAGAGAAGCCATTAAGGTTAAGAGGCAGGACGGCGGTCACAGAACAAAGAGCCATAGGTAAAAGGGGAAAGCTTCTGCCTTAAAAACAACATCTAAAAAAGATGTGTGCCGTTATTCTCAGGCAATCAATAAGCTCAGTCCCTGTTAAGAATTTGAAAGGGAAGTCTGCCCAAAATACTTCAGTCCTGGACACAGATGGGCTACAGTTTTTAACTCCTAAGGCAATGGTAGGTCTTAGAGGCCAGTCACTGAGAAGCGGCCTGGGGAAGCAGCACAACACAGGCAGTGGTGTCTTTCCTGCACTCTCCACAGACTCCATCCATGGGTACATCACTCAAGGAGCCCATTGGTTGGCAGAGCCCAGGCTGCCAATGGACTTGCAAGACACTGAGCTGCCAGTCAACCTCCCACCCACCTCTAGGACAAGAAAACGTCTTTCTCACTCAGGGAGGGGAAGATGGAGTGAACGTCCACACAGGTGAATCTCCAACTCGCCTCTGTTCTGAACTATAGCTTCATTCCTGCTATGTTCTCCTACCATCTCCTCCACTGTACATCAGCTTGTGCCAGAGGCCACAAAATGTCTCACTGAATTTATTACACATGAGATCTTGCAAAGCAGATAAATACTTTGGGACTATAAGCTGAATGCTATCATTAAGACCTCAGGAGAGCAGGGCTGTGCCTGAAAAGCAAAAGTAGGTATGAGTGATGTTTAACTAAGAGTGAAGAGTGACCATCACCCATGGCCTGTGCTGTGTCCTCTTTCCTGTTCTTCTTTAATTCTGGAACTCTGTTTTGTGTAAACTAATGATGCACCTGTTTGGACTGTGTGTTCTTCAGGTTCTACGGAGCCTCATATCACTCACCTGCTCAGTTAGATAATATGTTTTCAAAAGGACACAGAATCATTTGGAATGCTGAAACAGAGGCCATTGATACTTTCCTCCTTCATCTTCACTCCTGTTGACCTATTCGAAACATAAATGTGATGCCAAGAAAATACAGGAGCTAGCTGTGGCCCTGAGGATGAAAACCACACTGCACAATGGGACAGAATGAAATGAGAAACTTTAGATGCTCCCTTCACACACACAGAAAGGAAGATGCATGAAGCAACAGGCATGTTAATTAGCTGTGGTAGCCATCCCTCAATGTGCACATGGCGCAAGTCACATTTTTATTCATTGCTAATATGTATACATTTCCTTTCTCAATTAAAAATTTCCTTTTTATGTATTTAGTACAGGGTCTCACTACAAAGATTGGACTCATAGTGATCCTCCTGTTTTCAGCCTCGCAAGCGCTGGGATTGCAGACACATGCCACCATGCCCAGTCTCAACTACTGCCTCAGGACACCCTGGGGGCAGGGCCCACAAAGCACTCTGGGGATCGAACCCCGGTCTCTAATTAAAATTTTATTTTGCAAAGGAAAGCAGCAAATAGAAGAACAAAAAGGAGGGAGGGAGGAAGGGAGGGAGGGAAAGAGCAATGGAAAAGGGATGGAAAAAATGAAAAGAGGATAAGAGGAAAAGAAAAGAATGGGCCAGCAAGATAGCTCAGCAGTCTAAAGTACCTGCTTAGGCAAACTCAGACAAATGCAGAAATCACAGTTCGATTCCCAAGGTGCCATGCCATGCCAGCCCTGCCCCCAGTCTGGGTGTGGTGGTGCACACCTCTAATCCCAGTGCTGGGGAGGCAGGACATGAGAGAATCATCATGAGTTGGAGCTGCACAGTGAGACCCTGCAACCAAATACGTGAAAACAAATAAACAAAAACTGGAATTAACTCAAGGAGCCAAGTTATCAAGGCTCAGGTGTCTGCCCTATTTGTTTCTTCTTTTTCCTCTCTCTCTCTCTCTCTCTCTCTCTCTCTCTCTCTCTCTCTCTCTCTCTCTCTCTCTCTGTGTGTGTGTGTGTGTGTGTGTGTGTGTCTCTCCCTCCCCCCCCCCTTGTTCAGCTCAGCTGGCCCTGGGGACAGGGCTGGCTGGTGCTACATGTGGTGCGGAGATCGAAATGCGGCCTCTGTGTTTGCCTAAGCTTGCCGAGGCAGGTGCTTCAGTCTGCTGAGCTATCTCATAGGCCCCAACTGAGGCATTTTTTAAAAGAACTAATCCCCCACAGGATGAAAGTACTGTTACTTGTGGTTGTTAGGAAAGGTAGCCTAAAGCAAACCCTATTTGAATAAGACCCCAAAATGAAAAGTATAACAAGGAAGTTTTTGCCATGAGCCAACCACAATCACTCCATGATGAAGTGCAGGAAAACTGGAAATACCAGGGTATGAACTGCTTGCCAGCTCTTCAGAATGAATCAAGATCCTCCAAGCTGGTAACTCAATGGGTTTTTCCTCCTGCCAACTCAATTCTCTGAGCCTTCAAGTGCCTGAAGTAAGCAATGGGTCCACATTTGTGTTCAAGAAACCCCAGAAGGCCAAACCCAGTCTACGGCCATACCACCCTGAATGCGACCGATCTCGTCAAGTTACAACCCATTAACACTGTATATTTCATGCAAACCCAATATATCTGTTGTGCATTTTTTAATCAGCTATTGAATAAGACAGATTAAAACTCAAATGTTGGCAAAGCATTGATTAGCTCTATAATCCTGATGATTCAATATTCCCCAAGAAAAAATTGAGAATAAAATAATCTCTCTCATGTTAGTGCTTTAATGAGATAATTGTATGGTGCCATAACAAAGTTAGAATATACCCAACATACTACTCTATCAGGTTCTCCTAGAAAGGACACAGAAACTGCCTTTGTGCATTTCCATTCACTTATATTACTTATATATTTATTCTTTTATATTTGTCAGTTATATTTTTATTCACTTATGTTTTTGCTTTTCTTGTTTCATAAATTTAACCAAACTCCATTACACACTTCTCAGATTCAGGAATAGCAAAGAAAAAGAGGCACAGAGCCTGCCAGAGTCATTATCCACTAGAACCAGAAAGATAACAAATCAAAGAGACAAGGTTGATGACAACCAGAAATCGATATCAAATAGGACATCTGTACAGAGAACCCAGGAACCAACACTGTCAGAGGCTTCAGTATTTTTACTGCTTCCGTATTTGTTTTACTAATTTTATCATATAAATTCAAGCATAAGATATGAAATGTAATATATATAATTTGATGTACATATAAATAGTGAAATGCCTACAATTATCAGGCAAATTAACACATGCATCACCTCACCCCGTTACCCATAAGACCTACTCTTTAGCAAAAGTTTCTGACACAATACAATATTAACTGTGCTCTTCTTTTTGTACAACTGCACTTGACCATATTTACCCCTTTTTATCTTTTAAACAAAATAGGAGAAATAACCAAAGCATCCATTAAAAGACAAATGGTTAAAAATATTTTTGCACTGCATACACAATGGTATATCATCTTAATATGATCGCAGACTAAAATTGATCACAGACTCATGACAAAAAATGTAGGCCAACTAGAACCATTTTAGGGAGGAAACAGAAGTTCTTGTATAGATGTGTCACATGCATCTACAAATGTATGTGTTTCTAATTAGTGGAGCCATTTCTTAACATGAGAAAGTGGTTTAAGGAGGTATGAAATGATAGCTCTGCTTGGGCCATATAATTGAGGTTCTTGTTAGATCTCCCAGTAGAAATATCAGGAAAATTATTAGACTGATGAATCTAAAATCTGTACACAAACACACACACACACGTATGCAAATGTGTGTACATGCATGTGAGACTTGAGGAATGACCGGGATATGAATGCTGTCATAGGCCAGGGTAGTGATGTTGATAAAGGAGAGAAGAGATTCTGGCACATTAAGATGATGTGTTAAAGAGAATGAATCAGTGAAACAAGCAGATAAGGAATGACCATCAGGAGAAAGAACAATGATTAATCTGGTGTCCTGGTTACTTTCCTCATTGCTGCCACAAAATACCTGCCACTCAAAGTTAAAGAGGACAGGTTTATTTAACTCAAAGTTTGTGGAGGTTTCAATCCAAAATTGCTGGTTGGGGGGGACTGTGGCACACCCTTAATCCCAGTGTTGGACCATGAATCCATCACAAGCTCTAGATTTAGCCCCCTCTGAGAGTTCTGTGACCCCATGAGGACTTGGGGGAACAACTAGACCCAAGCCATAATGTCTGGTATTACAGTTCACTAGAGAAGACAGTGTCTAATCAAAGAAGGGGCAGCTATGTGTGAAAGGCTGCCAAGAGATCCCGGGAGAGGAGGTGTAGGCCGTCACTAGCTTGCTTAGAAGTGGACAATGGTGTGAACCCAAAGGCTCATCAGAAAGAACAGAAAGGCAGTGAGTGGTGGGAAAGGGGAGAGCAGGACTTCTGGTAACTCTTGCAGGAAGTTTTTCAGGGTGGGGAAGAAAAGAAAAATGAGGTAGAGTCTCTAAAACTTAGAGGTCAAGAGGTGGTTTAAAACCTCATGTGACACGCTTGTATGCCAGTAAGAATAATCCAGCAGAGTGGTGATTTTATGTTGAAAGAGAAGATAATTATGGACACAAAATCGTTAGCATATGAGAAGAGAGAAAAATCTAAGCACAAGTTCAGGCACTGGACTTGGACCACAGAAAAGACATTTATTTTGTTAGTAAGAGAGGCAAATTTTGTAGCTAAGGACACAGGAAGATGAAGAGGGTTGGTGTTGGTGGGTGAAATAATTTTTATTTGATTACACCTTTTCTCTACCAAGTATGAAGTGGAGGTACCAGGGAGAAAAGAGATAGTGCTCAAGATGAGAAGATGGTAGTCATAAAACATACCTACTAACTCAAGAAGACATTATTAGGAAAGCAGATTAAGATTAACTGGCTGGGTCAGATACCAATTTAAAATTCAAGGTCATAAATATAAAGTGAATGCATAGAACATTATATGTA
>PVKA01050699.1:0-12582 GCA_004027165.1 Ctenomys sociabilis | reverse complement strand
ACACAGGAGGGCACAAATTTCCCTGTAGATGCGTCCACCCAGGGTCCAGGTATAACTCCTGCTTACCTGCAAGTACGTACCAAATTCCCAACGCGATCCTGGCTCAGCAAGAAGTTCCCCGTACGGGCCACCAAGTAGTGTCCGGCGCTGCTCCCGTCCCGCGGAAGAAGACACTTAGACACTCTGAAGCGGGTTCAACGAGCCTTTATGGATCGGGATGCAAGCCTCTACATGCGTCCGCTAGCAGCGGCGTCCAACGTGCAAGCAACAACGGATTTCCTGGTATAGCAGACTATATAGATTTTACAGACCAATCACAATCATACGCGTGTTCAGATGTCATTGGTAGGATCATAAAAACGGCAGGCTTTTCCCTGGATAGGAGGAGCCCAGGCACGGCAACAAGAACCAGAAGCCGGATGTAAGCGCCATCTTGGCAGACACGATGGGCGGGGGAGCGAGGAGCGGTCGCCATCTTGGAATGGCTCCCGACAACTTAGAATTATAATTGCACTAAAAATGTAACCGTTTTAAGGATATGGATGTCGTTTTTTTTTTAATTTTATGAAAACATTTCATTATCAAACAACAGAGTAACCAAAGGTGTTACACTGTTTATTATTATCTTCATTTATGAAACACTCTAATATGGTCTTTTATTGTATTAGGAAAAGTGAAAGTAAAAGCATGGTCACATCTCAGTTATTAAAACCATGTGAGTAGCCATTTACCTACCATTACTTAAACTATTAACATTATCTATGTTGGAGAGTATATTATAAAAATATGCAGATTGATTGGGATGTAGTGTTCTTTAATATTACTATGACAGTCACAAAAATAGCAAAGTTTTAATAGACCATTTTTAGTGCTTAGAGAATATTACCTAATTTAAAGGCATTTGAACTTGAGCTGTGTTCCAGTACATTCACAGAAGTTAAATCCATACCATCTTTACACTAGAGGGAGCCACCCTAAATATAAAAATAATTAAATATCAAGAAGATATCTTTGGGCCAGGAGACCCAGTGAAATATGTGCTTCCCGGCATGCGCCAGGGCCCAAGTTCCATCGCTGGTTCTGCCAAAAAAAATAAAGAAGATGTCTTAGAAAAGATATTTCACATTTGTTTTAAATTTTCATGTTTAAGCTAGATGAATTAAGAAAAATCTATTTGCATGCAAACATTCCTTGACTGTGTGCATTTAAATGACAAATTGTTTCTTTTGTTTTTTAAATCTATTAATGTTTATCCTACACCAGAAAGTAAAATACTTTTTATCACACACATTTATTTTTCATTTCATGTTAACTTTCAAGGAATGTTAAGTAAAATACATTTCTGATAGTGAAAATCATGTGAGTAGACAATAATGTAGACATCGATATGCTATGTAAGAGCAGGTGTTTAGTGATAGCTGGGGAGATAGCTCAGGGCCACAGCTTCTGCCTCGCAAGCACAAGGGCCTGATTCTCAGGACAAAATGAAAAAAGATTGTAGTGGAAATGAAAGCTTCCCCTTCCTTCTAGTGCTCTAATTCATAGAACATATGCTTTCTGCGTGTGTTTATGGTGAAGCTAATGTAAATAAACCTTGTGATGTAGACATACCAAAGGGTCTGCATACCACAGTTCATATTCACACGCAAGGAGACACTTATCATACGAGCACACGCATGCAGACAAACATGAACAGAATTTGGAGGCCTGTGGCCTTTTCTTAAGTTCTTCATTTTCAGTCCACATAAAAACCAACAGATAGCTTTGGAGATCGATCAGTTTCGGTTTGTCAGCATCCCGTTACACTGTCCTCTTTCATTACAGCATCTTTCCTTTCTCCAGCTTTGTCACTACAGTGTGTGTGAAAGACCTAAAAGCCCATGTTCTAGTTTCCTACTTGGCAGTTTCCAGCAGGCCTGTCTCTATGATACAGGATGAATCATCATACCGATAGTTAAAAACCAAATATTTAGTCATTTATTGACAATAAGCATAAGGCATGCAAGGATGGTAGGAAGAAGGAAAGGAGGAAGAACTTGGTAATTCTATGAAATGGAAACTTTTTGATTGAGTTAAACTTATTTTATTTGAGATGATATCATTGAACTTCTGTTACTTAACAATATCTTACATGGAATGTGTGTGTGTGTGTGTGTGTGTGTGTGTGTGTGTTAACTATTGAGGTTTACCCCGCACAACTTAATAAATATGGGAATCAGGATAGTCAGAGCAGTCTTTACTGTGTATATGTCTTTAGATGGAAGATAATTTCCTCAATTACTAGGAATGGTAATGTATTTCAGTCAATAAAACATCAGTGAAAATATATGTGTAATTTCCAGAAGACTGTTTTGGAGTCAGAATCTAATATATCAGACTCACAGCAATTGACACTGTTTTCACTAGTGATTGATTTAAAATTCTCTTCTGTTGTTAGAAATAATGATAAGGAAGATTAGATCCACATTCAATGTATTTGTGGCATAAGTGAGATCCGAATTTTGTACTTTTGATAATTTACAGCCTAGAGTGTGTTACAGAGTGCACAGAGGTTAGCCCCAATGATTTCAAAATTTATGCATGTGGTACAGAGCTACGATTGCCACATATTACATATACTATTAGCATATAGCAAAGTAAAGTCTGGTTAGACAGTCATGTCTATATTTAGCTAAAATGATTACCCATTAGGCAGTGATAAATAACTGATAAAAAGTTTCTTAGAATGAATTGGAAATGTATTATAACTTAATGTTTGTAACTACTAAATGTAAAGAAAATATTTTAAATAATTTTAAAGGCTCTATATTAAAGTAACAGCCTTAAGTATATTAAACAAATAGAGAAACCTTTGAATATTCCTATAAGTACATGGCTTCTCAAAAGAAGAGAGAAGCAAATAAATACTTTGAGAACTTGAAACAATAGATTTTATAAAAATTTGGGAAGATTGAGTTTATATCAAATCCAAACATGTAACACCACAGAAGAGGGATGACAGAGAAGTACTTGGAATAGCAAAAAGACAAGATTTTGGGAAATAAGAACAGGTGTCTAACATGTAGCAGAGTTAGTAAAAATGAAATCTAACTCACATAACTGGAATACAAGAATTAAAACCAAAACATTGCATAAGGAGATCTTAATTTGAACTTTCTCGAGGACAAATATTCCTCATGCAATGGGTCATACCAACCATGATACAACATAAGCAAAATAAACACAAATCAAAGCATTTCAGAAGTAAACACATAAGGTGAAGACAAATCAGTTTCAATGTAGCTAGATGAAAAGACTGCCAAATAAGAAAGAATATGAGAATAGCATTCCTATCTTTAGAAAATTAAAGCCATGCTTAAGACATAAAAATAATGACCAGTATGTTATAGAGAGTGGGCATAGTTCCCAAAGAAAGTTTTAGATGGGTAAGACTTAAAAAAATTCTTGATTTCTAATACTATTTATTTTTATTTTCTTGCCTGAGATACTTATTAACACAAGGTGATGTGGATACCAGTAGATGAACTAGTCTGTGGATATGCCTTATGTAAAGAGTACATGTTGTTACTGCAAGCATTCTAAGAACCCCAGCTCCCAAAAACAATGACTCTTCAGTAATAAATATATGTCCAACATATTGAATGTTAAAGGGCAATAAGTTCTCCTTGGCAGTGACCACAGAATATAATCAAAAGTTATATTCTAATATGTAGCATAGGGATGGAATCACCCAATATTTTTCTTTGAAGTAAGTAACACGGTTTTTGAAGACTCAGCAAATGGACTGTCCACTGAACTTTCTGTACAGGTAACTGGACCCAGAATGCGCAGGACTTTTTCAGCCGTCTTCTCTGCTGGGGGGCTGCAGAACTCAACCGATGATCGAATCTTTTTTTGATTGCCGGACGCCAACGTTTCCCAGAAGGTGAGAACATACTGCTTTTGCCAGTTTGTGGTTTGCTACTGCCAGTTCTGTAGTAGTTCTGCTCTCTTCCCCACTGCAAGGAAACCAGGGGCTCCTCCAAAAATTTCTGAGTAGCTGTCATTTCCTTATGAAACTGCTCCTGTTCACGCAGATCTTGCGTAGCACTTTGTGCATCACGGTTTTGACGCTGGAAAAAATGCTTCAGATAATCACTAGAAAGATAATAATGTAAAAAGGATTAATTAATGAAACTGTACTATAATTCAGCTTTAAAAAAGATAGGTATACAGCTACATTCTTTTAATTCAATGAATAGAAACATCTGCTCTAATAGTGTTTACATCATGTGTGTACCTTATACAACAAATGACCACTAAGAACACAGTATGCAATGTATTAGTTATTGAATCTGTTCTAATAATTTTATTCGAAACTGTTAAAAAAAAAAAAAAAAGAAAAAAATGCTTTGGAATTGGTCAGCTCATCTGCCATTACCCTGCTTGCAAGGAATTTGCCCCACATATCACATTGTAGCGGCATACTTTCTCGCTGTTTGCAGAGCTGAACTACGTTTCGACTTAAAGTTAGCTGTTTCTTCTCATGGGCTAGACATTCAAAGTGGTACTAAAGATCATGACCAACAGAAGCCAATAGCAACTTTTTAAACTCACAATTTATCTCTGTCTGTACCCGGAGCTGGTTTGAAAGACCTTCTTTGTCCTGTAGTAACCTCCTTTCAGAGTTCTTGAGCTTTTCCAATATATTCTTAAACGTTAGGCATTCCTTTCTAGCTTGTCTAAGTCCCTGTGTATAACCAAGAAATTCTCTTTCATGATATTCCAGGCACTTAAGTTTTGCATTTTTGTTGGCGATGCCATGGGTTATAGCAGTTTGGGAACAAATATTTGTACAGCTTCAACTTCTGCTGCTTTTTCACTGGGAATCTTCCCTAGCTGAAGAACTCCGGGGCTCTCTGAGGAAACTATTATATTTCGTGGACTCTGAAGGATATGACGTTTTATAGATTGGACTCCTATCAGACTCAGATGGGTCCTCGGACTCCATTTCATCTCCTGTTCCTTTGATTGGAGTTCAAGTAAGGGTGACTTTCATTTCTAAACTTATAACAGTAGTCAGTTAAAAAAAAATGCGCACCAAGGCTTCCACAGAAAAACCTGTAAGATTCTTCTCTGCCCTGCTTCTGTTGGCTTTCTTCACAGATTCTTTGCCTCGTTGTCACCAGCATGACTCCACCTAGTCCTCTCCAATGCAATTTCAGGTGATTCCTTAATTAGAAGAAATTGATAACAGGTGAGCAAAAGAAAATAAAGAAATAAAGAGAAAATCTTTCATTTCCCAGGTAAATGTAAGCAAGCACATACAAAAAACTTTATTCATGAACTTTACAGTATCAGTGGACAAAATACATATGCAGGGAGGAAAACTAACAAAAATATCAGAAAGGATATATGTGACTATGGAAAGATGAGAAATTAAAATGTGATGTGACACTTTCATATATAAAGGATTCATATTATTAGATTTAAGGAAAGTATGAATAGTATAATGGTATATATACTATTAACCTATTGATAAGGAATTAAAATATTAAGTAAAAAATGTACACAATTGAATAAACACAAATTATTGACCAATTTAAGGTTACTTTTTTAAAAGTATTCTAAAAAATCTTTTAAATTATATGTACAGAATATATATAATTTAAGAGAAGACTCAGATAGGGATGGAAGTGGTCATACAGTGCAAAAAAAAAGTTGAAAGAAAAATGAAATTGAATCAGACATTATATTTGAAGATACAAAGTTATGTACATACAAAACCATCAGGTGACTATATATAGATGTTATGAAGTATGTATTTATTTGCTGATAGAAATAATAGCAATACAAAGGTTACAGTAGCAAGTAGAAATATAGCTGATTTCATACCATAGATTGTAAAGAGGTACTAAGAAAATGAATGAATTCAGTTTCTGTACAGATATGGAAAAATTGAAGAAAATTATTAATGAAGTTGATACCTTCATGTACATACTGAACTATTTCAACTAATTTTCATGTGCATATTATTATGAAATATACATGAAAAATAGAAAATGATCCTTTACCATTCTATAAGTGCATATTAGAAAATTTAAAAATTATGATAGTTTAATCAAACTATTACATTTGATGAAGTCCTTCTCAAACTAAGAATATAGGCAAGAAACTGAGTAAAAAATAGATATCCTTAATAAGAGAAAAGGAAAAAACATTAAATTAATATCCCAGAGACACATAATAAATATTATAAAGGGTCTCATGCAAATAAGTTTGGTAACTTCAAAGGATTAAAAACTCTCTTTGTAAAGCAAGAGAATCAGGATTAGGCACATTTTTCACAACATGCAAATATAACTACACAAATCTTTACCAAAAGAAAGGTTCAGTACTGTATGATATCATGCGTAAGTTCTATCGTCTAATTAGTGAGCATTCACGTGTTCATGCAAGTCTTTCAATTAGTGTGTAAAGTTAAAAATAAGCAGAAATAACAATGGAGTCAAAACACGCTGATCTTGGCAGTCAGAATGTTGTGGCTGGCAGGGTGTGGGCTGTTTAAATTTTTCCCTCTCTGTCCTGCCCTCCCGCACTCTGCCCTCTTTCTTTTTCCTTCTGTTTGAGATTCAAAATTAACCTGGGATAACAAACGACCTACAGATATAATGTAAATTCAGAAACTTGTGCAGCCACTGAGGAGAGTAAAATTTTGTGTGATTAATTCAAGTGTAACGAAAATGGAAATGTAGAGAGATAATTCATAGATAAAAATCTGGGAGGATAAAATATCCTGTCTTTCTTGAGGACTGAGGGTGGGGGCAGGTATTAGAGTTGAGCTAAGGAATTTTTTATGCCCAGTGTAAAGTGCAGTCTTATTCTCCCCAGTGCATTTCCAGATTTATTTTGCTGAAGGATTTTTTTTTTTTTTTTAGCTCCACTGTGTTTGTTACTTTTCCTCATTGCTGGGACAAATTATCTAATACCTAAAGTAAGAAAGGAAAGGTCATTTAGCTCAGTTTGTGGATCTGTCAGTCCACAATCAGCTGGCTCCACGACAGGGTGGCACATGGCAGAGAGCAGTGGTTCATGGCGGCAGAAAATAGCAAAACACTGAGGCTGGGAGATGGCTCAGTAGCATAAGAGCTAACATCACAAGCGTCAGGGCCTGAGTTCAGTCCCTGCTTTTGAAAAAAAAAGAAACAGCAAAAGAGCAACAGGAAACAAGAAGTGGCAGGGAGCTAGTCTTTTCCATCCCTTCCGTTGTGCGCAGGCTGCCCTCCCCAGTGAGATGTAGTTCTCACACCCGTAATCGCAGCATTGGATCATGATTTAATCACATAGTGTAGAAGCCCACCCCGTGACTGCATGAGGATTTGGGAGGACAGCTAGACACAAACCGTAACACCCATCACACAATCTTCATTTTTTTTCCAGCTTGTGAGTTATTATTGACAAGTAAGCATTGTGCATATTTGATGTACATATCTTGAGGTTCTGATAGATACATACATTGTGAAATGACACTCCTAATTAAGTACCATAGCCCACATGCATCTCCTTCATGTGCAAACATGTATTACTAAATTCAACAACTATACTTTGCTTTAGATCTCCAAGACATGTTCCATTTAAAAAATAATGGTTAGTGTACATTCATTATATACACGTGTGCTTCATTTTGACATACAGGTCTAAATTCTTATAGATGCCTGGCCTAATATCTCAGCAGATTGAAACACCTGCAAGCAGGCACAGGGGCTGGGAATTTGAACCCCGGGCCTGCTGTGCCAGCCCCACCTCTGGGGTGTGCTGAGAAGGAAATTGAGACTGGGCGTGGTGGTCTGCACCTGCAATCCCATCTCTTGGAAGGCTGTAAACAGGAGGATCACTGAGTCTGATCTAGTAATATAAACCTGAACATACTATAGACCCTTTCCTGAAATCAGAAGAAAAAAATAAAAATAAACTCTTGCAAAATATTTTCAGCATGTGTACTTCCTTATTCTCCTTCCATCTTTTATGCCCTGTTACTTCCTTGTCTTTAATGATCTCCCTTCTACTCTGCTGTAATTTTCCCTTTTTATTCTTTCCTCACTTAGTTATTTTACTTTATGTTTTTAGATTACATATATGAGAGAAGATACACAATATTTGTCTTGATGACCCTTGTTTATTTCAACTAACACCTTGGCCTTTTCCATCCCTTGTCCTCCAAGGGATGCCATTTGGTTCTCATCGCATATGTACTGTATTTTCATTATTCACTCATTTCTTTCCAGGAATATATGGTGTTTCTGTAGTTTAATGACTGTGAATTGCGCTGCTATAAACTCTGATGTGTTCAATCCCTGGTTCCCCACGCCATGCTGGCCTGCAGTAGGCACGCCTAGCTGACCCTGGGAGTGGTGGCATATGTCTGTGATCCCAATGCTGGGGAGGAAAAGAAGAGGATCGAGTGTCAGAGCTGCATAGTGAGACCTTGTACTAAACACATAAAATTGAAGGTATCAGTGCAGAAGACTGTCTTTAATCCTTTGTGATATTTATCCAGTAATAGTTTCCTTTGTTATTGCTGATTAAACAGTATCTTTATTTTCACCTTTGAGGACTTCCTACTGATTTGTGTAGTAACTACTACTTTCTTCCACATCGTTTCTAGCATTTGCTTACTGTCTTCTTTTTTTCGGTAGCTCTCCTTACTGCTGTGAGACAAAATCTCAATGTAGTTTTGGTTTTCTTTACCCTAATGGCTAAAGATATTGATCATTTCTCAATTCTTCCCAGGATTAAACCCATAGTTTTGCATTCAGTGTAGCTCAGTTTTCAAAAAAAAATTTATTTTGAGGCAACGTTATTGCTGAATTTCCAAGCTGCTCAGCCTGGAGTTCAACCTGTGATCGCCATGACAGCCTCTGAGAGTGCTGGGATTATAAGAAAATGCCGCCTGGCTTCTTACACATTCTCTCAGGTACTTACTGGAAATTTGCAAAGCTGTAGTGTCTTTGTAAGTAACTTATTCACTCATTTATGAATTGGACTTTTTAATGTTAATTTTTTAATTCTTTATATGTTGTAGCTATTAGTCAGAAAAAGTTGGGAAAGACTTTGTTCCTTTCAGTAAACTGTCTTCTCTTTCTTTTTTTTTTTTTTTTTTTTGTCTTTTTGAGACAGGGTCTCACTGTGCAGTTCAGGCTGGCCTTAAGCTCACTTTGTAGCTCAGGCTGGTCTTGAACTCACAACAATCCTCCTGCCTCAGCCTCCCAAGTGCTGGGATTACAGGTGTGCGCCACCACGCCCGGCTTGTCTTCTCTTTCTTTTACTGTGCAGAACTACAATACTTTTAATTTAATATTGTGGATTCTTGCTTTTATTTCTTGTGCTACTGGAATCCTATTAAAGAAATCTTAGCTTGTGCCTATTGTCTTAAGTGTTTCCCCTTTGTTTTCTACTAGCATTTTGATGTTTTGAATATTACACTTAAGTCACTGATCCATTTTGAATTAATTTTGGCAAAAGGTGAGAGACAGGGATCCAGTTTCATTTGTCTACAGGTGGCATACAGTTTTCTCAGCCTATTTTTTAAAATGTATTTGGTACAGAGTCTCACTACACAGCTCAGACTCAGAGTGATCCTCTTGTTTTCAGCCTCCCCAGCACTGGGATTATGGGAATGCACCATGCCTAGCCTTGCTGACCAGCTCAGTGCACCCAGGGATGGGATTGGCATGGCATGTGGTGCTGGGGATCGAACCCCAGTCCCTATGCTTACTTAACCAGGCACTTAGTCAGCTGAGTTATCTTGCCACCCCTAAACACCATGTTCTAAAAAGACTTTTCTCTAAGTTTTAGCCCTTTTGACACAAGCTGCATGACTAAAGTTGCCTGGGGTTCTTTCCACATTCTTATATTCCACTGGTCTTCATGCCTATTTTTATGAGAGTACCATGTTGTTTTCATTATGATGACTTTGTTGGGTGAGGCTGACAATGGTGACGCCACCAGCATTGCTCTCTTACTTCTAGATTGCATTAGCTGCTTTGGTGCACTGATACACATATTAAGAGAGTTGTCTGTCTGTTTGCTTTAGATTTACGAATAACATCACTGGTATTTTCATGAGCGTTGTGCATAATCTGGATTAATTTCAGCAATGTACAGCTCTAATGATGTTTGTCATATCACACCATGAGCCAAGGGGGTCCTTCCGTCCTATCATAGCTCCTTCCCTTTCTTTAGTGTTCTGGAATTTGTCTTAGTGAGATTCTCAACCGCTTAATCAAGTTCATTCCTAGATACTTTATTTCTTTTGGAAATCATTATGAATAAAATTGCTTTTATTTTTTTCGTAGAGGGTTCTTTATTGGTAGAAAGGAGAGTTATCAATTCTTATATGCTGCTACTTTGCAATATTTAAAGCGCTATTAAAATTAGTTTGGGCTTTCAAAGTACAGGATCGTATTTTCTGCAAATGATAATTTGCCTCTCTCTTTTCTAATTTGTGTCCCTTGTGTTGCTCTCTTTTGCTTGATTGCTTTGGGTAAAATGTCAAACAACAAAGTCCAATATTGAACAGGAATCATGATATTGGACACCCTTGTTTCATTTCTGATTTTAAAGGAAATGTTCAGTATTATCCTTACTGTGTATTTATCACGCATAAATTTCATTATATTGAATAAAGGTCTTCCTATGCCTAGGTTTTAGAGTTTTTATCATTAAAAATGATGAATTTTATTGAACTAGTTTATATTCCCTCTATTCAGGAGGGCATATGATTTTTATCTGATTCTATTTATGTAAATTATTACATTTATTAACTTATGTGTTGACCCTTCTTGAGGAACTTATTCATATTATAGCTGAAAATCCTTTGACCAAAATATTTCCATTTCCTTTGCCAACCCCATTTTCTGGCTACCCCCATTTTATGCCCCTTTTGTATGAGTTCAAGTTTTTTAGATTGTATATGTATGACATAATATATAATTATTTTTCTGTCTGAATTATGAGATTTAGGGTAATGTTTACCCATACTGCCACAAATGAAGAATTTTGTTCTTTGGCAAATATATTGTCCCCACTGTGTCTGTCTCTTTATCTATCTCCATCTCCATATCTGTTCTTATCTCCATTCCCCTTCTCATTTTGTTAACTTATATTGTTTTATCCACTCAAATCTTCACAGATACTTAGTTTGTTCCAATATTTCAGCAATTTTAAGTAACAATGCATAAACATTGTAGTGCAGATATCTGTACAAGAAGGATTGATGGAGCATGTGGTAGATCTATTTGCAATTTTTTTTAGGAATTCTCATAATATATTCAATAAAAGCCAACCTATTTTTAATTTTTACCAAAAGTTATATAGGTTTCTTTGTCCCCAGTCTTACCAATACTACTCCTTTGTCTTTTGTAATCAAGCCTTGGTAAGAGCTATAAATTGATATTTTACTGTAGATTCAGTATATAATTTCCTGATCAGTATTGACATTAATCACATTCTATTTACTAGCTGTATTTCTTCTTGGGAAAGAACTCTTTAGATTCCTTAACCATTTTAAAAGAGATTGTTTATTATTATGAAATTTTGTGAATTTTTAATATATTTGAGTGTCACTCTTCCACACAGATGCATAGAGATATATGTTTATACAATATATCTATGCATGATCTTTTCTATTTGTAGTGACTGCCACTTCATATTAATGAAACTACATTAATTTGATATAATTCATTTTGCTTGTTTGTAAGTGTGTGCGTGTGTGTGTGTGTGTGTGTGTGTGAGTTTACACGTGCTTTAGGTATTTTATCAAAAAACAACAATAAAAAATATTTCAAGCTCAGTTTCAAGGAGCTTTTCTCTCATACTTTCTTTTGGAACTTTTACAGGTTTAGATTTATATTTAAGTAAAATCCATTGTGCACTCTACTTTTGTGCATGAGTTAAGGTAAAACTTTCATTTCAACCTTTACTTTTAAAGAGATATTTATCTCAACACCATTCATTAACATCAGTATCTTTTACGCTTCTCTTGTAAATCTGCTAATTGTATGTGTGGGTTTATTTTGGCATTTTCTGTGGTGTTCCATTGATCTATGTATTTCTTTTAAATTCAGTGCCACACTGATTGATTATTATAGTTTTGTGACATAATCTAAATCAGGTTGTGTTATATGTTCAACTCTGTTCTTCTTTTCCATGACACCTTGAGTGTTTTAGAAACCTTTTTTGCTTTATTATTATTATTATTATGATAGTGTATAAAGCATCATAATTCTTTTATTTTATTTTTTTTCATTTATTTTTGTTTTATTAAAATACAAATGTCAATCAGACAGTTTCAAGACACCTTAACCATACACATTCGATGAATTAATACATTGCAAAGTGTTTTCATAACATTTTGGTATTGTACAAGGTGCATACATGATATTATATTTACAGATATTATTTTAGCAGATATCTCTTATCAGTGAATTAAGAGTGTAGCTGCTTACTTATCTTATTTTTTATACCTGAATTATATCAAAAATTCAATAATTATTTACCTAGTGGATGACCATAGTACTAAAAGCCAACATAATATCCTGTCCA
>PVKA01050698.1:0-12582 GCA_004027165.1 Ctenomys sociabilis | reverse complement strand
CAAAAAAAAAAAAAAAAAAGAGCAAAGGGAAAGAAAGCTTCTACCCAAGAGATGGACAGAAGGGGACTTGAGTGGGTTGCCCTAACACAGTTAACTTTATATGAATTTCATCTCAATAAAATTTCTTTAAAAACCAAATTAGCTGTATGTGTCCATGCTCAGCCAGCTCTGGCCAAGTGATAAGCTGCTCTGGGACAGCAGTCTAGCCACCCTCAGAGAGGTACATGGCCCTCCCCACCTCCACCTGCAGCCACCTTCCACTCTGTCTCCACACTTTCCCACCTCATCTCCCTTACCCAGACCCCACCCTACATTTCGGCAGCTCCTTTCTGACTCTTGCACAGCATTACCCCCAGTGGGGACTTCTGTGCCTGCCCTTCTGTCTCCCTGAAGCATGATTGGGACTCCACCTTTCTTCTTCCTTCAGGCTCTCCTGCCCTCAGCCTGATGCAGACATTCCTCTTTCTGCCTAAGGCTGAGCACATTTGGGAGACCCTCCTGCACCTTGGCTCCCACCTCTAAAGCAGGCCCTGGGCCCTTAAATATGATCATTTTCTTCCCAATTATGCCAGACCTTGGCTTTCTCCAACCCTTGCTTCCCTTTCCTGGCTCTCTCTAGCCTCCTGGTCAGACCCCCAGAATTTGTCAGCTTTGAGGTGTCTCACTGCCCTGAGTGGAGGGCTCCCCACCTTGCTAACTGACTCTTACCAGTGTCAAGGGTGACATGCAGTATGCACCCCATCCCCAGGCATCTAACTTCTTTTTTTTTTTTTTTTTTCGGAACCAGGGATTGAACTCAGGCCCCTGAGCTTGCCAGGCAAGTGCTTATTCCCTGAGCCATCTCCCCAGCCCCTAACCTCCTTATAAGCCTAGTGGCCAGAAGGAACCGTTTCAGTGGATACAGAAGGACCACTGTTCTGGCATGGTCCATCGAGCATGGCCCATCAGCCTGCTTGGGAGGGAGGGGGTGGCCTTTATTTAAGTGGAATTTCAGAGAGGTATTCAAGGGAAAGCATTCAGAAGTCTTCACTGTGTGTTGGGTCTCATACTCTTCCTCCAAACCCAGAGTACAGCATAAGAGCCTGAACTCAGCTGGGTCTTGGCTATGCTGGTTGCCTCTTAGCGCCTCTTCCAGCTAAGCTCAGCTAGAATACCCTCATACTACAGAAAACTGCCATGCACAGGCAGAGGAGCTTCCAGTATTTCCTCCTGCCTGTTTCTCCTCCAAAATTCTTTCTTTCTTTCTTTCTTTCTTTCTTTCTTTTTTTTTTTTTTTCATAACTGGGGATTGAACTCAGGCCCTTGTGCTTGCCAGAGAAGGGCTTATTCCACTGAACCATCTCCCTGGACCCTTAAAATTCTTTCTTGTTGAGTGCAATATAAGTAATGTTCTCTAGTCCCACAAATTGCAGCACTTTTCACCTAGCATGGCTCCTCAGAGATGCTAGAAATTTAGCAGGACCCTTTCCCATGCTGCTACAGAGCCCAGAGCCCCAGTTGGCTGCCACATCCTTGTTAAAAGACCCTCAGGCCTGAGGACAGATGACCAAGCTTCAGTCCCCAGCCCCCAGTCCCCAGCTCCAGTCTAGGGAACAGTAACAGACACTAGGGAGGTTCAGCCCAAGAAACACGCCCCCCCCCAAAAGACACGCCTACCTTATTTCTCCTGTTCCCAGTGAAATCTACAGAGGTTCCAAGATTACTGTTTCTTACAGGTTTTGTTTTTTGTTTACAGTGCTAAAAACTTTCTACAGTTAGAATGCCAGGTCTATGTGACAGCTGGAGCAGCTCTGTAGTAAGCAAGAGGGCCTTGGTTCACTGTCTTGTCACAGCCCCTCAAGGGTTAAGGGAGGTAAGGGTTAGGGTCAACCACCACAGTCCATTTTTTTGTAAATGTTTAGAGTTGACTCTTCACCCCCATGGGAACCACCCCCCCAAAAGATCCCTTGGCCCCAGTCCCTCCTCACTAGCCCTAGGAATCCTGAATCTCCCCACAGCTATGTCACTTCCCTGTACAATCTTCTTGGGAGGAGAGGAGGGGAGGGGAGAGGAGGTCAGGAAGGGAGGTAGGGAGCAGGTGGGACAGTGAGGGGAGTGACAGCCCTGGCAGAAGCAAGATCTGCTGGGCTTCTCTCTGAGGCCTGGCCTCTCAGAGCCTCCATTTCCCAAATTCCATTAGCATCACGATTTGTGCACAGAGCACTAGTGGGGTGCCCAGAACATGGAAAACTCTAGCAGGAGCTATTATGTTTAACTGGCCACAGAGACCTTGAGGAGATAGAGGAGAAGGTGGTGTCTTAAGTGGCTGGGACAGGCCAAAGGACCTGCCTGGCCTCACTCCTACATTTGCAACTGCAATAGCCACTGGCTGCGGCTGCCCCAGGGTGTCTCCGCCAGTCCCTACTTGCACCGCCCTCAGTGCTAACCTGGCAATGGAAGGGTTAAGCTTCAGCTGGGGCCTGCCTAGGGGCAGCTGGGGGCAGCTGGGGGTGGGCGGCCACCCAGACGTCTTGGAGGCCCTGGCTGCCTGGGGACGGCTTCTCTCCAGCCAGCGCCCCCTCCCATCACTGGCCACTGTCTCTCAGACTCATCAACCATGGTGACAGTGGCTGCTGCGTGCACAGTGCACCAAGCACACCTCCCAGGCAGGGTGACTCCTGCAGGGTTGGATCTGTCTGTCTGCTGCACAGACTGCCTGGTCACATGGCCCCTTCTTTGATCTCAGTGAGGGCTAGGGCTGGTTGAGTTTGCTTGCTCCCTCCAGGGACAGGAGGCTGGGTCTCTTTTACTCTCCTAGATCCCAGGAGCCTCACTTACCACAACAGAAAGGTTAGGTGGCCTTGCTCCTGGCACACCTGTGCCTTCCGGATCCAGCCTGCCAAGGCCTAGGCCCCCCTGCTGTGCAGGCACCCTTCACCCCAGGATAAGGCTCCAGAAATCCCAGAACCAGGGCCTCAGTGGCATGTGGCGGCGATTACTTTGAGAAATATAGATGTGCTCATGTCAGTGAGAGGACCCTGTTAAAAAAACAGGCAGGGAGAAACTGGTGACAGATATTACTCCTGAAAACAACTGGCAACTTTTTTTTTAATGTATTTGGTACAGGGTCTTAGTACGCAGCTCAGACTCATAGTGATCCTCCTGTTTCCTGCCTCCTCCAGACTGAGATTACAGGCATAGCCACCACATCCAATCTTGATCCTCCTGTTTCATCGGGGCTGGGATTATAGGCACAGTGCCAGGGACTGAGCCCCACTCCCTGCATTTGCCTAAGCAGGTGTTTAGTCCACTGAGCTATCTCACTAGCCCCATAAAGGTGGGAAATTTTACAGGGAAGGGTAACTACATTTTTCTGTCTGGACAACAAAGCCCTGTCCCCTATCCTCCCACCACATAGGGCCCTCTGGATTTCAGCCTTGGGCAAGATTTGGTTTGTTTGTTTGCTTGCAGTACCAGGGATCAAACTCAGGACCTTGTGCTTGCCAGACAGGTGCTTATGCCACTGAGCTATATCCCCAGCTCCCTTGAGCAGGATGTGGAGAACAGCTACCTCTCCCTGGACTCTGCCTCATGTTCCTCTCAGGGATCTGGACAAGACCTGGTGTGTGTCCTGTGCCTCACCTACTCCCACTGGCCTTATCAGCCATCCCCTCCTCCCCATGCTGGGCCACACCGCTTTTAGAAGACAGTAGGTATCTCCTTCTAGCCTCTCTAAGGAAGATAGCAGCAAGGTGATCGCCTGCCCGCTCTCATCCATCACCCTGAACTGTGCTCATGATAAAATTACTCATTCTAGCCAGTGATACATGAAATCAGTCTAAAGGCAACCACACAGGAGTTGGGGCTCCCCACCAGGGCCTCCAGGCCTGGATGAGGGAAACCTAAGTGGATTGCTGTTATGGGTCACTCAGAATAGGAACCAGATCAGCCAGATTGGAATTTGGAAAGCCATTTATTACTGAGCTCAGCCCCCTCCATCAGCTCTCACTCAGGAGAGGGGGAAAGGTGGCTAGCCCACGAAGGGGGGAGGGTTAAAACTTGGAACCACATTCCATTGTAAACAAATTCATTGTCTGACACATAATAAAGCTCTAGGGTCATTGTGACCACTACTCAAACTAAATTTCCTGGGCCTTTCTTTTAGTTTCTGGTTATCTTGTACCTGAGTACTTACATGCAGCCTTGCATAGCCCAAGGTTACAATAAGTTAAAGCCCATTTAATTTCTTTTTGAAGTCATCTCTGTAAGCTAACTAGGTTTACAGGAATTGGTGAGGTAGGAATTTTATCTTAGCAAACAGCAAGAAACAGCCACCATTTACTAAACAACTGAAAACAGTGGTGAGTATACATTTTTACACGACAGAAAACAAAATTTATATTTAGTCTAAAACGTGAGTTGACCCAATACAATTGCCTTTCAATTTGCACACAGCCTGTCCAGGGCCCGTCTGCTGTGTGCCCTGGCCTGTAAGTACATGTGCTAGGGGTCCAGGTATACATACCTGTGGCCTTGGCAGCAAGCCTCGGGGGAAGGCATCTGTAAGGTGGGCTTTAGGCGTGGCAAACAGGGAGGGGGGCTGAAAAATGGAGAGGCTGCATCGCAGGAGGAGCTAGAGGATCAGAAATGTGAGTCACAGGGAAAAGCACAGAAGCAATAGATGGGCCTCTGATAAAGGAGGCAGGCAGGCCCCTGAGGGAAGGTTAATTGGTGAGGATCTGCAGGTAAGCAAGACAGAGTGCTGCTCTCCACTTGAAGCCTCTGAGCCTCAAGGCACCTGGCACAACCATGGCAGCAGGACTGTGCCAATGACCCCTGTGAGTCCTACCAAATTTCTAGTGTGCTTTTTTCGGCAGAGGAATTTCTGATGAAAATACCTGACAGCCTCATACCCATATGGATCGCCTTGGGGCTCAGGTCCAATTAGGAAGTCAGGGTTCCTGTGAGAGACAGGATATCCAGTTCCAGAAAGTTTAGAAGCACAAGGATCAGGTCTTATTCTGACTGGGGAAGCCAAAGAATGCTTCCAAGGGGAAGAGCACTTGGACCTGGTGCTGAGGGTGAGCTTGAGGGGCCACAGCATGGCTCTGTGGGCAAGGCCTGAAGCTTCTGAAGAAGGGTTGTTCATCTGGTCTTCCTAGGCTGGCACTTAGCCTGGCACAGAGGTAGCCCAGTGATAGTCAAACAAACGATAGAGAAATCATGGTCCTGTGTGCACCCTGCAGGCTGTGGGTACTGAGTTAATGGGCCAGGAGAACCCCTGTGAGGCCAGTAGAAAAGAGTAGAGTTCAAGGAGTTGGGACCCAACAGGACACTAAGGAAGGCATCTTTTAACAGGTCACACTGTGTGAAGAGGGACACCAGATCCAGGGCTGTGGGGACTGTGCAGCTTCTGCCTTTGAAAACAGTGCCTGGCAGAGTAGGGGCCCCAGAGTAATACTGGAATCTAGGCAGCACCCCTGGGGCTTCCAACATGGGTTCCTAAGGCTCTCCCTTTGCCTGCTGCTGGCTGGATTCAAGTTTGGTGTCCCCCTCTTTCTCTCTCTTACTCCACTCCTGTGAGGTAGAGTGGGACAGGTAACCTCACACTAAAGGCTATTCTGGTCCCCCTAGAAAGGCCTAAGAGTGAGACCCAACAGGGCCAAATAGTTCCCAAGCCCAGAGCAAAATGAAAATTTGCAAAAGTAAAATAAAATAATAAAATAAAATCATAGTCCATATTACCCCATCAAAACTCAACAGATATGCAAGGAAACAGAAGAATAAACCCAGAGGAGAAGAAAAATCAATTGAAAGTAACAGAAATGACACAATAATAGGATAAATAGACAAAGACATCAAGGTATCAGAGGGTCTCCAGTACACAAAGATGTTCTAGAGCAACACTGCAGAGAAGGGTGAGGCAGCTTAGCTCACGGCTCTGATCTACCTGTGAGGTATGGGTGCCTGGCACAAAGTAGATGCTCAATAAATACTCGTTTGTCTCCTCTCATTCTCACTCGCATTTTATAGGGAAAGGTTCAGAGAGATTACAGGTCTCTCCAAGGCCACACAGCCACAAAGTGGTATAAAGATCCCTGGTCATGTGGCCACCGGCACTCTGGTGTCCACCAGATATCTCCACTGTCAAAAATTCCAAGCAGGTCTGGGACAACTCCCAGTCCCAGAAAGGGACTCAGAAGGTAAAACAGTTTCAACACTGGTTAGCAGGAAACAGATGTCAGCCTGTTTGCTTCACAGCTCCTGGCCCACCACCTCAGCCTCCCCACCCATTCTGAGGTGACGAAAGGAGACTGCCCACGGCAGGCTGGGAGCACTGGAGAAGTTCACTTCTGTGATGCTGGAGTTCACTTTGTCATCACTGGCTCTAGAGCTCTGGGCTGTGACCTTAGGGTTTAGCCTCTAGCTCCATACACCTCAGTAGCTCTCCCTGGGGAGTACAGCACAGTACACGCATAAAACTTCAGAAGGCTTCTCTAGCACCCCCCACACACACTTGTGCCCCTCTCCAATAGCACGAGCCCCATGTGAAGACTATATGCTCTATGCCTCCCACTAAGGCTGGCAAAGGAAGACAGCAAGGCCACTTCTGCAGGTGTTCACCCTCAGGGATAAGCCCTGAGTCCACCAGGGGCACAGGCACCCTACACTCACTTGCCTCTCCTGGGCAGGGTGCAGGCCCAGATATCTGGGCCACTACCAGTGAGCACATTAATGCTAAGAACCTCCCGTCAAGAAGCAAGTGCTGTGGCCAGGCCTGTGAGTTGCACCCATCATGAGCTAGTGTTTTGGCATCATTTACAGAGGGTCTAAGGCTCAGAGAGCAAGCATCCCCTCCTCCTAGCTGCCTGCTGCAGCTGTAGGGGTCACAGCTCCCTGAGGGGCAGGGATGGGTAGCAAAGGGCCTTACCCAACGTCTCCACTCAGAGCCTGTGAGCAGCAGCTCAGAACTGCAGGGTTGGGCAGCAGGACCTCCCCCAGCTCCCACCAGGCCCTGGCAGCATGAGCGATGGAGGCCCGAGTGATAAGAAACTAATAATTTATGTTTCCAGCTCCTGAAGCTGGCGCCGAGGGAGGACTGAGACACCGCCTCCCCCTCCCTGGAATGGCCGCAACCCTTTATTGCACAAATTATTAACGACTAGAGAATGAATGACTGTAATCAGATCAAGGCTGCCAGCACTTTTCATTTCGTTTATTTGTACAAATCCTGAAGTCAGGGTCTACCCTGAGCTCAGAACGCCAGCCTCTATTGGCCAAGTGCCCAGGTCCTGACAGAGCAGACCCTCACCCACCTTCCCCCAGGACCCTATGGGTGACAAGGACAGAGGGGTTGAGAGGAGGCAAGGGGTGAGTTTATGTACCCAAAGCAACCCTATTCCATGAGGGGACCCTGGGTCAGGGTTAGATCTCTGTCTATGACTGTTCTTGGAACTGGGGCCTAACCCTCTCTTGAGGCCAGAAAGTCCCCCCATCCCTGAGGTCTGGCATCCTTAGCACAATGGCCCTGGCTAGCCCTGTCTTGTCTCCCCTCACAGCACACCTCAAAGGCACTCATTTGCCCTCTCCTCTGCCTTGCTGCTGTGGCTGGGTCGTCCCTCCCTTAGGTCTAGGATATGGGCTGAAGTCTTCTGCAAGCTGCTATAGTCCTTTCACAAGCTCACTTTCAATCTCATTGACCTCTCACTGTACTACGGCACATAAATTCAGATTTGGAGATCTTATGTTCCATCATAAATTGGGTTGGCAGACTTCCGATCAACAAGATAAAGCTGTCTCCTGTGAGGCTAGTGTTTTATTGGTCTTGGCCTCAGTATTACAGGCTGGGCTGAGGTGGGGAGTAGGCTCTGCTGTCATATACTGCACTGTTCCAGAGGCTGCATGGTCCCCAGGTCCCTGAGCCCTCCTGTCATCACAAGCCAGGTCCCAAGGCCCTGGGCCACAATGGCCTGCAGACCCCAACCACACCTGTAGAATGAGCATGCTACTTGGGTGAGCAGCTACAGTTGGATAGGAGGCTGGGCATCTGAGGGGTTGTTCTCAACAGAATCCCTGTGCGCATGCAAGTGTATGAACATGTGCCTATGAGCAATATGTGTGCCTTTTCCATGGCAGACCAGCAGGAAGAAGGCCACAGAACTGGACTCTGTGAAGGGACTCAGCCCACCTACTTCTGGGGCTGCACCTCTTTGGATTACCCTACTGTGACCCTCAGCAGAGCACAGAGATTGGATGGTTCCAGGGGATTATGGAATATTCACATCCACACCTCTCACAGGATACCCACCCACACAAAGAACCAGTGTACTCCAAGAGGCTGTCACTGACAACCTGCCCACTAGGAGAGCGGCCCATGGTAACAAGAACCCAGGACTTGGCCCGGGTTGGTTCAGGCTCAGTCTTTTTGGAACTGACTTGTGATGGGAAGCAGGATAAACTCATTGTTCATCTAAACTTACTCCTCTGAAAATCCACAACACAAGAAACTGATGCAAAATGACACCTGTCCCTCTAGTGATCCTGACACGGGGTCTCTTCCCAGTGTGGCTGATTCAAAGGTGTGACTCCATGAAGGCAGGGTGGGTAAAATCTCACAGGATCTAGCAACTACACAGCACAACCCTACATGTTGCTTAAACCCTCCAAGTTTCATTGCATAAAAAAACTCTAGGAGGCCATGGCAGAGCAACTGGGTTTACTAGTATGTCTTCTCAGCCCATCAGGAGCCCTTGACCTGCTCACTGGTCATAAGGCTCCCTCAGGAAGCAGCCAGGGCTGTGTGAGGGAGTAACCTCAGTACCACTGTGTCAAGTCCAATGTGGAGATGTTTGGGTGCTGATTGCTGTTCTGTGCCATACGCTGTGTGCCCACTGAACAGAGGCCACAGAAGGACAAGGGCCTGTGACCTGTGGGTGGATCTAGGGTGCACTTGGCTTGAAGCCAGTCCTGCCTCCTGGCAGGTGACCCTCAGTTTCTTCTTGCACATCTACTGACATTACCCAAGAGGCAGTCAACATCATTACTAGGCAACTTGGACTAATTTTTGAGGCTCTAATCTGTTTGCTTGCTCTACGTCTGAGTTCTGTCTTCTCAGGCCCCAGAGAATAAAACCACTGGAGCACACTCAGAGGTCACAAGACCTTGGGCCATCAAGCAGCACTGTGACCTCTGTCTTCTCCACACCATGTCCACAGGGTCCTCTGTGTCATCTCTGTATTGTGGGTAAGGCCCTCAGCACTACATCCCATGCCTTACCACCAACCTTACCACCAAGTCTGGGATGCGCCTGCTAAAGACAAGATTTTTACCCTGGCTCAGATCCTCCCTAGACCTCTATCTGATGACACCTATGGTCAAATGCTCAGGATTCTGGAGATAAGATATGCAGAGAGCTGGGCAAGGTGGCATGTGCCTATAATCCCAGCATTCAGGTGGCTGAGGCAGGAGGATTGCCTGAATTTGAGGCCAGCCTGGGCTACACAATGAGACACTGTCACAAAAACAAACGAACAAAGTATGCAGAGTTCCACTGGAGCTGGTGGTAGCTGATGGAAACAGGCAAGCAGTGGGGTTACCCAGAGTAAGTGGCCACACTGGGCTGGAAGTGGCTTAGATATTTCAGAACCCACCCTGGGCTATACCCCCATGCTTATGAGCTGGGCCCAGCCCTGGGCATACTAGTGTCCCATCTGCAGCCTTTCAGAGAGGCTCTGAGGAGCACATCTAGCCACATGCCCCTTCTAGCTTTTATCTCTTCCCTGCAGCCCCACACTCCATTCTTCATGACCTTCAAACTCTCTGTGTGCAGTAACTCACTGGGTTGACCCCACCTTTTTCAGCCTTAGGGATTGCTAGGCAAATGCTCTACAGCTGAAGTACATTCCCAACACTTGTAAAAATTTTAAATAAGGCTACCTCAGGCTCCCCAGTGGCTGGTGTCACACTTGTACACACCATACCTGGCAGGATGCCCTCTTTGTTCTACCTGGCAGACTGGCAGAGCCATTTCTACTCCATGCCCACTCCTACTTCTCCTTGGATACTAACCTCTACCTTAAAGCTCTAAAGACAGCACAGCCTGCTGCCTCTGTCTGGCCCAAGGGCTCAAGGTCTGCCCAGGCCAGGGGAGGTAAACATGCAGAGTGAGCTTTGGCAGACTAATGTCTCATTGTAAGGAACACGAGTCCCTTAGGCCTTCCCATGGGATGAGCATGAGCTGAAGTGCATGGCAGGAAGGACGCGCAGACACTGTGAGCACACAGATGTCCCTCGCACCCAGGACCAATAGACATGAGCACACAGGGTCTCTTGGCCCTCTCTTAGCCCCTGCATACTCCTGGAGCATGGACCATGTGAGCCTGATCCTGAGGACTGCATGGTGCTCAGTTCTGGCAGATCCCCTGGTCTCCCACTTATGCTAGCTTGAGCCAAGAGAGGTGGTGGCCCTGGGCTGTAGCCCCACACCAACCCAGAAGCTGCTCCCATGGACTGTAACTCCACTCCCAGACTGCAATCATTTCTGTCCATGGGGAAAGGAGGGACAGAACCAGCCTCCATGCCCACTCCCTCTGCAGATACTCAGGCTCCCAGGGGCCCTGAAGAACCCGCCTCATTCCCTTTGCTTGGCCTCAAAGGGATGGAGGTTTTTCAGCTTCTGTACTTCAGGTCCATTTTAATGGAGGAGCTGCCTGGGTACACAGGGCCCTGGCAGTCACCTGCCCTGCATAACCTGGGTACCTTTGCCCTGACTGCTGTGATCCAGGCCCAAGAAGAATCAGGGATTTTCAACACCACCTGTCAGATGGGAAACACAGTTCTGAGAAAAACAGAGAAGGCTGGCTCATGCAATGTGACTGGGAGGGTCTGAGGCTTTGGTCTCTGTAGGAGCCACCTCTGAACCACCTGATTCAGCCTCCAGTATAGTTTACATCCAGGTGGGACTGCAGAACCTGGAAAGCTGCTCTAAGGCAGGAGCTGTCCTCCTCCCACAGTGGACAGGAACTATCTATGCTCCTCCTTGAGGCTAATTGTGCAGAGCCAAGACTGAGGGCTCCTGCCAGTGCTGCCAGATCGGTAGCTTGTGTATCTGGAAGAGGCCTCTGTTCTGCACTAAGGTGCCATTAGGTGTGTCCGGCTCATGTGCATCACTGCACTGGTGCTGGGGTCACCGCATGTACTGTACACTTGATCAGTGTACAGCTAGCCATGACCTAGCAGCATTAGTTCTGAGAGTGTCTACTGAAATTCCTGTGTGTACACATCTGGGAGACCATGAGTACAAACCTCGGAGGAGGGTAAGGTTTAGCCGAGGCCCTACCTCTTTCCCTCAAGTGACAGAGGTTAAGGTCAGTGGACAGTTTGGCCCCAACAATACCTTCCTGTCTCCTGAGAGGTGCTACATGGCCCATAGCCAGCTCACATCCAGTCAAAAGCTCAGCATGTTTCAGCAGAGCAGCTTCCCTCAGTCTGACTAGGGCCAGAAGCACACTCCTAGACGTTCTGGCCACTCTATAGGAATGTCTGAGGGGGTCCCAGCCGACTTCCCACTAACCCCTGACCTTTTAGGTTAATCTTTCGGTGTCCAACAGTGCTTCCATCTAGATCCTTGGATGCTGTCTCCTATTTTGGCAGATGAATGCTTTGCACCTGGGTCCATCTGGCCCTGGTGTCTTTTATCTGTGCTTCATGTCCAGGTCTCAGCATTTGTCCGGTTTGTCTGTTTGTGTAAGTTACGTACCTTGTCTGTGCTTGTGCTGGTGCCCAAGTTGTGTGGGCATTCAAGGGTACCATGCACCTGCCCTGCACATGCATATTCAGGAGCCACTGTGCTGGCACATAGGAGTGCATGCCTGTGACTGCTGTCTAATATGTGTTGAGTATGTGGGCATTTACTAGTGGCTGGCACATGGGTACCCAAGTATACACTTCCTCAGGGTTTAGGGTCATTTGGCTCACAGCTGTGGCCATATACTACCCTGAAGGACTCCTTGTCCCTGGTCTGGGTGGGTCTGGGCCTGTTTCTCTTCTATGCAGCCCCTTATCATCAGACCTATAAGCTCAGGAAGACAGGTGAGGAGCAAGCCAGGACTCCATTCACCTGCACCTCCTCTGTCCCCACACCCTCACTCTGTAGTCACTGCTTTCCTCTCCATCACTGTCTTCCTACCTCAGGGCTGTGTCTTCTGGGTTTATATCACATCTGGAGTGCAATAAATGGTTGATTGATTAATGAATGGCTGGGTAAGGGGGTCCCTAAGAGGCAGGCACTCCAGGGTAGGTCAAGGCTGGAGCAGTCACTAGGGGCAAAGGCCCCTGCATCTGCCCTCAAGCTCCCCCAGGAATCTCAGGTCTCCGTCTGCTCCACTGCTGCCCTCAGGTTATTTATGACCCTCCTCCCCCTCCCAGTGGCTGTAGCTCTGGCCTCAGCCCAGCAGCAGAGGGCCCTGAGCAGGGGGACCCAGAGCAGCGACAGTGAGGGACCTTTGAGACGAGTCTGCAGAAAGAGCCCTGGAGCCTGTGTTCTGTGCTCCCAGTGGGCATATGCTAGTGCTAGGCTGGGACAACTACCCTATAGCTCTCTCT
>PVKA01050697.1:0-12582 GCA_004027165.1 Ctenomys sociabilis | reverse complement strand
TTAATAAAAGTGTCCATTAAAGATAACCTGGTTCAAGAAACATTGTAGTTGCTTAATAATTATCTTGAGAGTATGGGAAAAAAATCTGAAGGTCAGTCTAGCTCATAAATCATTACTTTTTTTTATACCAACACACTTTTGATTCTACGAAGCAGTTTCAGTCATCTTCTGTTTGCAAAACCAGATTATATCATCTTTATCATATGAAGAAGTGATTGTACATTTCATCAGCTCAGTCTGTAACTCAACTGTGTGAAGATTTAACCAGCTGTTTGTCATTTCATCTATCTTTCATGTCACTTGTGTTAAATCAATATGGACTAGTACAGTTGCATGATGGGAATTCAAGATTCTCAATGGTATAAGAGATGTACTTTGTAAATGAATTCTTATAATGATATTATATAATCTTTTATCTAGAATTGTTGAGTCTAAAATAAGGATCCTTCTGACAAAAGAGGACTATTTCTCTACCCTACATAGTATTGACATTCAATAAAATCAAAACACAGCCAAGTTGCATTTATTTTGTTTTAGCAATCCAAAGTAATATTTTTTTTTGTAAGAATTTTCCTTGAAGATTTTTATACTGAAATCTTAAATGAAGTTAGGAAATAAGGCAGGAGCAAAACCATACATTTATATAAACAAGATGGTTAAAGCAATGGTCCTAAAAATCTCCATCAGGTTTTTGAAAATTGCAGTTAATGGGTAGCTCACCCTGACTAACTCAATATGCTGATATCTGTGAGCTGAGCAGCTACATTGCAGACAGCAATGTGTAATATGAAAGCCATGCCTAAACTACATGTCATTTGGTCTTCTAAATGCATACATCTTCTGATGTCATGTCAGTTATTGTTATGCCCTCTGTATTGTAAAGTCTATAAAGAAAAAGTTAATAAAAGTAAACAAGAGACAAGAAAAAACAAAATGTAGCAGTATTGTACTGCTATTATGTTGATAATGGTTTGATTTCTAAATTTCTGTGTAAAAAATTTGTAGTTTTTCTTTAACATTCTATGAGGATTTAATTTTAGAATATCCATGATTGTTGGAGAATAGTTTTGTTTTATGTCTAAGGCATGTGATGTTAACTGCTTCTGTTTTAGGCTAATTATATCATTAAGTTTTCTTTTGGATGTTTAACAACTAAAGTTTGCAGACTAAAATTAGACAGATAGATGGGCTAAAAAGATAATCAATACTTTGGACCTAGCCCTTCAAGGTCAGTGAGGGCTCAGGACACAAGAGAACCTTTGCTGTGACATCCTGTAACTCAGAGGTGTCCCAAATTTTCTGATCAAGAAGATCATGGTTCAACAGAGGAAAGTGATTGATGACATATAGTGTACTTAACGAGAGTCACCTAGAAAGAAAAAAATTCTCTCAGGCTTTTACAGAGAGGAGATTGGCCCACCAATGGCTGTGACTCATCCAGATGGTGGACACTGACAAAAGATCTACAAGGTGTTGAACATGGTACCAGGGTAAATCCTGAGGGGAGCTGACTGACTTTATCAGATAGCAAAAGTTACATTTTTAGTTATATAGGCCTTACTTTAATTTGGTCTCAACCATACAGCAGAAAAGTGTAACCACCAGTTATAAAAAGTAAAGCTATATTAATATGCTGAGTTATAAAAGGCTGAATTCAACAACTTAGAACAATTGCTAGTTGTGCTGATAAATCATTAGTGTGATGGACTATTGGACTATATTGGATTATTTTGCTAAATTCAAGTACCTACAGTCTCTGGGCTGGCATCAAGTATGAAAAGGTCCTTTAAAGACTTCTCCAAATACAGTTTCTCCAAAAAAATGGAACATTCTTCTCTGACAAAACATAACACAAAAGGAGGATATAAATAAAGAACCATTTTGTTGGCTATATGAATATGCAAGATAGGATAGATATACAGCTACTTTTTCTTAGTTCAATAAGAAGAAATGTTTGTATTAATATTGTTTAGATAAGATATCATGTCTGCATCTTGTCCTCTGAATAACTACTATGAAGACAACAATATTCAATGTATTAATTATTGCAACTGTGCTACTAACCTGTTTTTTATTCCTATTTGATCTTTTTTCCTCATTAAAATTAATCAAAAACTTTAAATGTTAAATATTCATGATTAACTTTCCTGGAGCTAATTTATATGCAAGGACTTTATGGAAAATTGAGGGTTTAGCAATCTAAAAGAATACTTGCAAATAAATGCTAGATATCTGGTTTGTCAACTAGTTTAGATGTCCTGGCATCTAAGAAGGGGAAATTTGGCTTCAGTTCAACTGAACCATTTTGTAACCCGACAGCCAAAAGTTCTGAAAGTCCATGTTAATGAAGATCCTCACTAAAATTCAAGACTAATTGAAATTATCTGAGTGGTCTTTTAGAATCTGGAGTCAAGACTCTGGTAAATAACACCTTGACGGAGAAAAACAAAGTGGATTTCCTTGAGTCAGAAGGGAGCTGACAGCAAAACTAGAGACTGGAGAGAATCCTGAAAACTTGAGCTCAATGCAGAGAAAAGGGCACACAGTCTGGTAAGCTTGTCCTAGCTCCAGGGAGGGAGCATGGCCTCTGCTAACATAGTACAGAGCAAGGATTCTTCAGGATTTCTATGTTCATCCTATCACAGCAGATACCAAATGGACACAAGAGAGAAAGAGCAGGCTAGATATAGGCCCCAGAGAAGTATAATCTAAGGCCAGGAAGGACTCAAGAGTTTCTGTTCTGAAGGGCTTTCAGAGTGGGCTGGGCCTGAGAGTGTTGACATTAAGTCACTGGACTGCTTGAGCTCCTCCTCACACCCCTACTTACATCCAGCACAGGGCAAAGGCCCAATGAACAACATAGATATCTACAAAGTGTCCTATCTAAAACTAAAGAATACACATTCTTCTCAGCAGCCTGTAGAACTTTTTCCAAAGTAGCCTAGCAAAAACAGCATCCTAAAATAAATACAAAAATTCAAAATTATCCCATACAAACACATTCAAATTAAATAAAAATTAACTGTTTAGTTGGTGTATCCCAGGAGAAACTGAACAGTTCTTGGAATCAAACAATAATGCCAAAACCACATATTACAATCTATGAAACATAATTAAGGCATTTTTAAGAAGGAAGTATATAGCTGTGAATACATCAGTACAAAATGAGCCTAGAGAAATAACCCAATGCTGTACCTAAAGTTCTATAAAAAGAAGAATAATCCAAGTGCAAGACTAACACAATGAAGGAAATTATAGCAATCACAGAATAAACTAATGAAATTAGACAACATATATAAAATAAGTAAATTAAAGAACTGGTTCTTTGAAGGATTACTAAAAATAACAAAACATTAGCCAATCTTAGCAAAAAAAGAAGAAGCAAAAGAACAAATCAATGCAATCAGAAACAAAAAGGCAAAAAGTATAATGAACACTGCCAAAAGCTGGATTATTAACAACATCAAACACTTACGCGCAGGCTGGAAATTCTAGAATAAAAGAAGACAGTTTCCCAGGTACATTTCAGACCCCAGTACTGAACCAAGAAGATATAAAATCATTGAACAACCCAGCAAGAGTCAATGAAATTGATGTAGCTTAAAAAAAAAACACTAAGGAAGGTACAAGGGGCTGGGGAGAGGGCTGAGTGGAATAAGCACTTCCCTGACAAGCACAAGGGCCTGAGTTCAATCCCCAGTTCCCCCACCAAAAAAAAAAAAAGAAAGAAAGAAAAGTCCAGTACCTGTTGGATTTCCCCTTTAATTCTACAAGAATGCCAGGGGAGAACTAATGTTTCTTTGCTACAACTCTAATTAAATTATTGAAAGGGAATGCATACTGCCAAACTTATTTCTAGAAGCTGGTGTTACCATGGCTTCAAAACCATACAAGCCATACAAACTTTCAAAATTGGAAGGGAAAACTTTAAGCCAATCTCAGCAATGAATGTAGATGCAAAAATCCTCAAGAGGATACCATCAAAAAATGCAACAAACAATTAAAAAGTGTACACATTCAGGGCTGGGCACTGGCTGAAGAGGGACAGTACACATCCCTTTGGTAACTGTATGTGCACCACCTGTGCAGAAGTATCCTTTCCATGGAGTAGTTTCTGAATTTCCTGTTCTCAAGCTAACCATTTTAAATTGCATATACAGTCCATATCTTTAAATTGAATCAACAAATTATTGAAACTCAAATATATTACCTGAGTTAAAACGGAAAATTAAACTTGTGACATCAACCTTACAGTTTCCAAAATGTAAATTCAGCAAAAGCAGGCAGGACCGAGTGAGAATGAGACACGGTAGAATCTGTGTTTGGCTTTTGAAAGACAGCAAAACAGAGATAAAAGCACTTTCTACTCTCAGGGATCCATACAGACATAAAGAAACTAGAGTGCCAAGAAAAAGCAGTCTCTCGCGTACCTGAAGGGAGAAAATCAGAACTGGAATGAAGTTTTAAGAAGAAAACGTTCAGAAAGCAAGGAAGGGGAAGCTGAAGGATGTAGTCTCTACTGCATTTCCCAGCACTCGTCCCTGAACGGGTCACACACAGACACCTGCTCTGCATTTTATTCATAATAGCATGTGTCTCAGGAAATACTGAGTTAGAAATGTGTTTATTTGTAAAAACAGTTTTTATGTCAGCTTTTCTAAAACAATAAGCTCGTCATACCAAAAAAGCAACTGTTAATTTGAACATAAGGGATCAATAACTTGTCCAGAAATTATACAATATGGTGACACAGATACACAGATGTCTGCATCTACAAAGGTCAGGCTGTAAAGTGAAGACCATCCTCAAACAAATACACCAGCTCATAGGAAAAGAGACGTCGAGATCATTCTACTGCCCAGTTAAGCTTTTTTGTTTTTAATGTTCAGTTTTGTTAGTTTGTGTTCGCCACACACAGTGATCACATTTTTGATGGGGACTTGGCACCTGACATGGCACATTTTAATTGTCTTTTCATTCCCTAATCCTCCCCTCCATGTTTCTAGCTGTGTGTTGTTCAAAGCATTAGGACTAAGTATTCTTTTGCTATAAAATAAAAAAATAAATTTGTTAATATTGTTGGGAAATAAATATTATCTACTCAGAGAAGCAATTTGGAAATGTCCACCACAAATGAACTCAATGTTCTTAATTAGTTCATTGAGTGTTAACTGAAAATCAAGTTGTGTTTTTAGATTGCACCTTTTCTTTCTGTAAATGCAAAGAACAAGAAAGCAGTATGAAAGCGCATTTCGCATTGCTAATTGCAACTGAAATACAGTTGGTTTAAACTGAAAGTAACTGCTTATTTAAGTATATGATAAAAATAACCTCTATAATTAGATAACCACAATGAAATTTATCTGACATATACAGCAAAATTAACTTTGATTTATTATTCTTTTATTTTAAATTAACTTTGAATTGTTGTTTCACTTTAGTTATTATTCTTTTTTAAAGTAATGAATTAAATCTACATGAAGGTCACATCAAGACTGAACAAAGGCTCCACACCATCCAGGAAGCAGCACCTCGCGTCTGCCTGTCACCCCACACATTCCCTCTTCTGGTCTTGCTGGCACCTTCACAATGACCCTAATGTGTGTGGCACCTCCCAGTCTCCCATCTTTTGGCTCAACAGGCTAATGTGAATAGACCTTCTTGTGGCAGTGACAGAAGTACAATAAAAAAATGGAACCACAAATGTTTTCCAGCATTGTATTCACATAGTGCCTATTCTCCTTTCATTGGGCAGAGCTGACCGGATATCAAGCTCAGAGGTAAGGAAAGACGAGTGCATTGCAGTGGTGAGTGGTGTGAATGCCAGCAAGTGCCTGGAATGGGCCTGACAGCAGTCTGCTACCACCAGGGCTGCTCCGGCATTTCCCCTGCCATTGTGGATCTTAGGAGTGCTTCACAGTAGGTTGCAGTTTGTTCTAAAATGTATGGAACATCACTTATCTCTTAAGCATCACCCACGCAGATCCATAATTAATTTTGACATGACCAATCCTCTCTTCATGCACAAAGAGCCCACTCAAAAAAATCTAATTCTAAGTCATCTATTTGGGGAAGTATTTTAGGAGAATGTGGCATCTGAGGCTCTTTCTCTGAAGAAAGACAGGACTGCAGGCTGTCGCCCCGAGGTCCTTGTCCACTGAGACCTGATGATGTGCTCAAAGCCTGCCTGCAGTCACCAGGCAGCCAAAGGTCACGCAGGGATGCGTGCAGTAAGCTGCCCACTGGGCTGGCCGCGCACACTCTCTCTAAGCTGCAGAGCTGCAGTATTTGTGTTGACTTAGTTCTCTCTTCCTACACTATTGGCTTTATCACCTAAGCCCATTAGTTTTTAAATTCTACCTTGTAAGTAACCCACATAATGAGATAGAAGGTGAAAAGTGAAGATTAAATCAATCCAAATCATTTTTAGAAATTACTTTTCAGTTGGAACAGGTTAAACTTGTATCCAGTTAGTGAGCTCTGTGTCTAAAACTGTTTCAATTCCCATCCAGTGTTTCTGTGATCAGATGCTCATTTCTACAAGGCTGTGATGGTCATTATGAGTTAACTCACTATACTAGGCTTTCTAATTCACCACCATATTCTGACATTTTTCATGCAATGTTTAGCAAAACAAATGTTCTGTCTTCTCAAAATAAGCAATTAATATTTTTCAAGGATCAGAGGATTTTCTCAGAAGGAACTAAGGGCCCATCTTCACCTTTCACTGCCTCTTGTTCAGGGCTTGATCTTGTGACTCAGGAAGGAAACACTAAGAACAGGTTCAGAGGCAGAGCGGGATTACCCTGATGACTCAGAAAATACAGGATCTAGATGATGTCAAGTATATTAGTCTGTGAATTGTGTAAGCCAAAGAGGTCTCTACAAGCCTAATTCTTGTATAGTAAACTACCATAGTTAATGCACTGGGTTTTATTCCTTCTTCCTTTATGCTATTAGATCCCATTTCAGCTTTTGATGCAGTTTGCACAAGAATAACTACTACTTGTTAATTTCCTTCTTGTGTCAAGAACTACATTTGGAATGGGCCCACAGCTTGAGCCTATAATCCTACCTACTTGAGAGGATGAGAGATTGCAAGTCACAGGCCAGCCTGGGCATTGTAGGGAGCTCTATCTCAAAATGAAGATAAGAGGTTTAAAGCGTTAGCACATGTGCCAACTCCACATGATGGATGTAATCCTTATGTACTGAAACACAAACTAATAAGAATGAAAGCAAAATGCAAATGTAGAATACATATAAGGTTGAACATTGCACCATTGCCGTGGAGTGTTTTCTTAGCACTTGTGAGCCTGGAGCTAAAGCCAAGCATGACAGCACGTACACAAGCTCAAAGGCACTAAACATACAAAGACACACACACAGCATGCATGTGTAAATTTTGAAAATATTATTAATATTCCTAAGACAAGTCAATGATTTCCCAAATAAAAAAGAACACAGTTTAAGGCATTGAGAAGCCTATGTGATGCATTAATGACCGAGGGCCTTATTTCATAGGAGATAATGAGTCTGTAATCAGATCTTTGTCTTTCTCATTTGTTTCTTAGTTTTTTCTGCCATATTTATTTTCACAAATTCCTTTGGACCATCTTAAAGATGCATCAAGCTTTCTTATTACAAAATAATATGAATATGTTTTATGCTAACACAAAAGTATTATATTTTATTTTCTTTAAAAGTTATTAAGATTTCCAAATGGCCTGTCCAGGTAAACAGAGGTGGTCCCTTCCTAAGGCCCTGTAGCCTAAGGAATTTACCCTGTAGTTGTACTGGTGGGTGGCTTTTAGGACCCACAGGGGGCACTAAGTTTGGTTAGCCTGAGGGAAGAAAAACACTAGTTCCATCAATCTGCATTGGTGAATTCATTGATTACATGGATTGCATGGTTCCTATGTTGACTTTCAGGTTTATATTTCTGGTCTGGATCTCTTCCAATATATCAAGACTTACATTTCCAATCATTTCTGTATATTTCAATCCAAAGTTAACTTGTGCATAGTCAAATCTCAACTTCTTGAAAACATTCTCATCTGTCTTTTGCTGAAGCTCAGTTAGTCCTTCTTCCTTCCTTCCTTCCTTCCTTCCTTCCTTCCTTCCTTCCTTCCTTCCTTCCTTCCTTCCTTCCCTCCTGGTAATGTTAGAGGAGGTGATGTTTGAGGGGGATTTAGATTCGCTAGATCTTCTGTCACATTCTATTAGTAAACCTTATCAAGGTTGTCTGATACTCTTGATATGTCCAATTTCAAATGTTTCCAGATCCAAGTTGCCTCACATAACTTCTGCAGACACCATACTGAGGAAAATCACCACACCCTTACAGCTGGATTTATGTCAGTCCCCTAAACTGTATTCACACTGCTGCTTCACAGTGTCCTCCTCACAATGGCCAATGCTCCTGAGAAAGCACAAATCAGGCTTCTTCTGTGCAAAAGCTCTGAGCAGCTACACACCTCAGAGGGACAGTTTGAGGTCTTCCACATGACTTTCAGGACCTTGCACAATCTGACGCCCTCAACACTCTAACACCACCAGCATTCCCGTGCCACGTACAACAAATTCGCTGAGAATCAGGGAACCCACAGTCTCTACAACAGCACCTGAAAGAATGAAATTCTTAGGAATCAGTCTAACAAAGGACAGAAAAGATCCATGCATTGAAAACTACAGGATGTTGGAAAAGGAGACTGAAGAAAATATCAGAAAATGGAAAGATATCCCTTGCTCATGGATAGGAAGAACCAACATAGTGAAAATGCCCACACTCCCAAAATTGGTATGCATATTTATTGCAATCCCAATCAAAATATCATTAGCATACCTCACAGAACTAGAGACAAACACGTCTCTAAAATTCATTTGGAATCAGAAGAGACCTGTAATAGCAATAGCAATTCTCAGCAACAGTGGCAAGGCAGGAGCAATTACAACCTCTTACTTGAAAGAACACTACAAAGCTACTATTACAAAGTCAACATGGTACTCACAAACAAAAACAGACCTGACAATCAGCAGAACAGATGAGAAAATGCACACAACTGTCCACCTTATCTTTGACAAAAAGGTACAAAAATGTTAACTGGAAGATAGCCTCTTCAATAAACGGTGTTGGAAAAACTGGCTTTCTATATGTCAAAGACTAAAATTTGATCCATGTCTATTGTCACATACTAAACTAAAGTCAAATTGCCTCAAAAATCTAAATATTAAAACACAAATACTAAATCTACTTTAAGACAAAGTAGGTAGAAATCTTGAAGATATAAGAGTAGCCAAAGAATTCATAAACAAAACCCACACTACATGGAAAATACTTTGAAGAATCAATAAACTGTATCTTACTTTATTAAAAAGCTTTTACATGAAGAAAGAAATCACTAACAGAGCAACAAGGCAACCCACAGAGTGGGACAGAATCTAACCAACTGTCACTCAGAAAAAGTGAGAACATATAAAGTATTGAAAAAATAATTAGACTCCTTAAATTTGAAGACGCAGTCCAAAAATGGGTATCTGAGATGAATATGAAGAAATATAAAGGACAATGAAATACATGAAGAATGTTAAAATATCATTGCTTATTTAAAAACTTCAAAATAAAATAACACTGAGAGTCCATCTCATCCAATAAAGAATTGGCTATCATCAACAAATCAACCAATAAATGCTGCCAGAAGTGTGAGACAAAAGGAGCCCTTCTCTACTGCTGGGGGCATTGTTGGCTACTGCAACCATTGTGAAAATCAACATGCAGATTCCTCACAGAGCAAGGATGTGAGGTCTCAAATGATCTTGTTATTTTCCTTCTTAGCTTCTTTCCAGAAGAATCAAAAAGATCACACTGCAGTGATACATGTATACCTATGGTTATAAGCAGCACAGCTTGTAATAGATAAATCTTGAAAACAGCCCAAATGTCATTAACCAAGGAATGGTTAGAAGAGCCATAAGGGAGGAACTAGACTTCTATAGATAAATTGATGCAACTTGATGCCATGCTCATGGTGAGATAAATCATCCCCACACGTGTAAACATTGTATTGCCTCACGTGTGAGAAACTGAAAGAGTAAATAAGGTCTAAAATGGGTAACAGATACTATAAAATGGGAAGAACTTGTTAAAAAGGAACTTGTACGGGGAAAATGGGAAAGGAAAGGAAAAGAGGAAAAAAACAGCGCAAGTTAGTTTTACTACTGTTTTCCCATTCACTGAAAAGATCTGTGCTAATTGTAAAACATTTTATACCCTTGTCTTGTACTCTGAGCAACTACATTAAAGATAATACACAATATATTAAGTGCTATTAATTGCTTATTATTTTGTTATTAAATTTTGTTTTACTTTTTCCATAAAATGAAAAATTAGAAAATTCATTTTATATGTTAAAAATGTGGCCAAGAGCCCAAAATTGCATTAATATATTGGGAGTACAGGAAACAGCTTACCTTGATTTTACTTACTAATAGCTCTTACCAGTAGAACAGCTGCATGAGATAAAATTCCTGAAGCCTTTATGTCAAGACAACCAAGTTTCCATTGTTCTCTTCCTTTCCACCTTGACATCTTTGGAGAAGTGTGTGCCCTGTTATACACACAATTTCATTTCCAAGATAGAATATGTTAGAAATGCTTCCTGACATCAACATGTACAATACTGTTGGATACGGTGCTGGTTATCTGAAAACTATTTCTTTCTAAGATAAAAATCAATATTATTCACTTTAAAACTAGTAGCTTTTCAATCACCAATGCAGATGACCTGGAGAACACAATGGCACTTATATATGTCAGAATAAAAATCTTAATTTATTAGTTTTAAACGGACAAGTACAACAGCTATTACAGAAACTGCTTCATGAGACTACATGCCAAAATTCAAAGAGGCACAGACAGCACTCCTTCATGCTGCAGAGGAGGGCCAGGGAGATGGCTCAGTGGAATAAGCGCATGCTGCAGAGGCCTTCGCATTCTCTCAGGAGGTCAGTCCCGCTGAAGGAGAGCTTCAGCAGGCTGCTCGCACACCTGGAGGTGGAGAGAAGAGGCGCCGCTCCAGCGAAGTCAAATATGTCTGTCCTTGCTGCAAAAGCAATGTGGCTTACCTGAGTATTATTTTGAAGTTGGTTAAAGCAATCACGTTTGTAGATGTTTAATATTTTTAATAAGATGCATATCCTTCATTGTCCTAGACATGCCCCTGGGGCATGGCTAGGGATTCTGCACATTGACTCTCTCTTGCTTCTTCATGTTAGTCCAAGAAAAGTTTGCTAAAACATTAGATTTAAAAGATATATCACTCCTTGTGGTTCTAACACTGTTTTGTATTTCTGAGTTATAGGCTTAGGTACATTTGAACTTAAAGATGAGATGGTGATCCAGTACTTAACCCATGTGTTGATCATCACCGTCCTTAGTCTTGTTATCTAGTGGAAATCTAAGCACCTCTGTTAACATGAGCAAGCCACTTTTTCTTGGTGAGTGCTGTCCTGCCATCTCTGTGTTTATTTTGGTTTCAGGCTTGGAGGAAGCAGTGGTGAAGGCTGGGGACACTGCAGGCAAGCCTCCACTCTTTGCAGCATTGCAGCCCTTTAATTCTTTCACACTGAAACAGGGCTTTCCTGCCTCAGATATGCTGCCACCCCTGTTGGAAAGTTAGGGTTTCTAATGCAGTTCGATGTGCGTGATCTTTTCAGTCTTTTTCCTTGTACTACTACATGAGCATATCTGGCTTTTAGCATGATACATGCTCTTCTCCCTCTTACATATATATTTTTTCTCTGCTTTTCTATTTGATTGAGCTAAGCTCATTATATGGCACTGCAACTATCCACTTTTGTAATTGGAAAGAAGGGGTTGGAAAACCCTGGCCCGGGGCCACCCCTCACTTGCTTGAATGAATGATATACTCTCCAGCAGTTACACTCCCTCATTCAAGACTTTTTTGAGGAGTCGTGGTTGCAGAGACATGGGGCCAAGAACACCTACTGTCAGGCTCTTCACAGAAAAAGTGTCTGACGGGTTAGAAGATACAAAATTTTAAAAGCATAGTTTCTTCCTCCCCTCCCCTCCCTTCCCCTCTCCTCCCCTCCCTTCCCCTCCCCTTTCCTCCCTTCCCTTCCCTCATCTCTTTTCTGTGCCTCATGCATCATAAGCAAAGGTTCCACCGCTGAGCTACAGGCCTGAGCTTCCATTTTCGCAGTCAGATATTCACTGTGAACCCTGAGGATAAAGCACAACTAACAACACAAACCTGCATTACCCATCCCCCGCCTTTCAGTGCACACTCTGCTTGGCTGGCTGCAACTTACTCCATGCTACTTTCCACATTAGGGCTCTTTCATCGCAACTGTCAGACGTTAAGGTTTATCGCATCTACCCTCATGTGTGCCACTTTCAGACATCATTTTTGCTTGGATTTTCTTTTCTCAGTAGTAGTGACTGCGGTTCATAATACATTATTTCAGTTTTCAATTTTACTTAGTTGAAATTATTGGTTTTACTCTCTGAATTTTGAAATAATACGCTCTTTTTTTTTTTTTTTTTTTTTTTTTTTTTTTTTT
>PVKA01050696.1:0-12589 GCA_004027165.1 Ctenomys sociabilis | reverse complement strand
CTGAGGGAGAGCCTTTGGCTGCTTCACATGCAGGCTACCCGGATCCTGCCCCCAAGCCCTCCAAGTCAGTGACCGGCCTGAAACCTCAGGACCCACTCACCAGCACCTCTTCAGATCCCCTGCCCTAAAGCCCGCTGAGCAAGTGGGAATTTCCCCGACTTCTTGGGCATCAAAGTTCAGTGAGTGTAGAACTCCAGGCCCACCATGCCCAAGAGACATTTCCCAGGGATTCCCTGCCTCCCCACCCCCCCATGGCTGGGTGAGAGCTTCAGGCCCATCACACCAGAGCAACATTTCTCTGGGATTGCCAGGCCCATCATATGGCCCTGGACCCAGTGTAGGTTGGCCTGGAGTGAGGACTCCAAGCCTGCCATGCCGGAGGGACATTTCTCAGCAAATTCCCAGTTCCACCCCACGACCCAAAACTCAGTACACCTTGGCCTGTGAGTGAGGGTTCCAGCCCCGCTGCACTGGAGGGACCTTTCCCAGCCTTCTTGGGTTCCGGCCTGTAGACCCAGACATAGCACAGGCTGGCTCACCCAGTAAAGCCTACATGGTGAATAAGATCATGCACTATACCTCTGGGAGCCCAGAAGACCGACCAAAGCCCAAGCCCACCGACCTAGAGAGCAACCTGTCTGACACAGGAGGGCTGATTCCGGCAATTTTCCGGTTCCTTGCCCCAAAGCCAGACAAGACAGTGGGAACTTGCATTACTTGCTTTGCATCCCAGTTCGGTTTGTGCTTGCCGGAACAGGGAACCAACAGAGGGGAACCACAGGAGCTGCAGCAAAAAGGAACTGAACACAACAGCTAGATCCATGATAGGATACCTAGATAATCTCAAACTTAATAGATTGGCATCTGAATCTCATAACAAGCTAAGGTTATACCTGCGCCAAAAGTCTACACAAAAGGTCAAAGTTCAGTGCTATACAAAATGACAAAGACAAGGGGAAAACCACAATGCTAGACTTCGAGTCCACCAGTAAGGGAAGAAGACACTAGGTCAGCAGTAACAAATGAATTAACACATACAGCAGCAAAGGAATAACAGCAAAAAGGTATAGAGGAAATCAAATTAAAAGTAATTCCCCAAATTAAAAAAGAAATATCTGAATACAAAGTATCTGAAATAAAGAATGAATTCCAGAAACATTGGGTGGAAACACAATGCTCACCCAAAACAAGTGCAGAGAGCACTATCCCAGCTCAAATATAAATGAAATAACAGCATCTGAAGCAAAGAAACAACAGCAGAAAAAACATGAGGAACTCAAAGCAGAAATAATTTCTGACATCATAAAAGAATTCTTTGAAAAAAAGAATTCTTGGAAATCATAGCATCTGAAATAGAGAAACAAGTCCGGAAATATTCAGAGGAAACCCAATTTGGAAGAAACGCTACAGAAAAAGAATTAATAACTACCTCTAAAGAAGACATGGATAAAAAAATTGATATCAGAAATGTGATGGATTCCTTGAATGAGCAATACATTAAAGAAATAGAACACATGAAACACAGTCAAAGAGATATAGAACTAAAAATATCAATCACAAGTCTACAAAACGTTTGAGTGAAAGCAAAGACAGAGATTCACATCTTGAAGATGCTGGCGTGGCTAGTGAAAAGGTGAGAAAGGATCTCTTAAAAACAACGAGAATGGAGGAAAAAATAATCCTTCACGAGCAAGATGATGCCAGAATGAACAATGTGAGAATAATTGGTATCAACCAGAATGAAGGAGTCAATACAAATGACATAAAAAGAATTTGGGGAGAAGTAATCTCAGAAAACTTCCCAAATATGAGGAAACAATCCAACATTCCCAAATATGAGGAAGCATACAGAACACCAAATAACCTCAACCCAAGTAGAAACACACTGAGACATGTAATAGTTAAGATCCCAGAAATCCAACACAAAAATAATACACTGAAAGCTGCTAGAGAGAAGAAGCAGCTCACTCTCAAAGGAAAATCCATCAGATTTATAGCCGACTTCTCTACATAGACAATGAAGACAAGGAGAGCATGGAGCAGAGTTCTTCAAGTCCTACACGAAAACAAATACCAGCCCAGACTATTATACCCTACAAAACTCTCTTTCAAGTTTGATGGAGAAGTGAAATACTTCCAAGACAAAGAACAAATAAAGAATTTCATGATGACAAAGCCATCCCTTCACAGGCTGCTGAACGATGTTCTAGAGAGAGACCATAATGACTAGAACTCCATGAATAAGAATGGAAAGAACACTCTAAACAGGACAGACAATTAAACACAGGTTACAAAGGAGTAAACAACACCAGGTAAATATCATGAAAAACATAAGTCAGCACATTTCAATTATAGCTATTAATGTAAATGGACTCAGTTCTTCAATTAAGAGAAATAGACTGGCACAGTGGATTAGGAAACAAAATCCAACAATATGCTATCTACAAGAAACACGCTTAACTCAAAAGGACATTCATAGGCTCAAAGTCAAAGGATGGAAAACAGTACTACATGCTCCAGGACCTTAGAAAAAAACAGGAGTAGCAATTCTGTTCTCAGAGAGTCTCAACTTCAAATGAAGAAGGATCGAATGACACAAAGAAGGCAACTATATACTGGTCAGGGGAAAAATTCAAGAACATTTTTTATGTAACACTCATAAATATCTATGCACCAAACACAGGAGCACCCAACTATGTAAGACAAATCTTAACGAACATGAAAAACTTAATGTCTAAGAACACAATCTTAACAGGAGACCCTAACACATGCTAATTTCAAAAAGACAGATCAACCAGACAAAAAATTAGCAAGGAAGTAGCAGAACTGAACCACTGCTTGGAACAAATGGAACTAGTGGACATATACAGATAGTTCCACTCAACCACAACTGAATATACATTTTTTTCAGCTGCACACGGGTCATTTTCCAAAATAGACCACATACTAGCCCAGAGGTCATGCCTAAGTATACGCAAGAAAATAGAAATTATCCCATGCATATTATCTGAGCACAGTGCAATGAAACTGGTAACAAATGATAAAAGGAACCAAAAAAACTCACTAAATTTATGGAAACTAAACAACACCCTACTCAACAATCAATGGGTTGCACAAGAAATTCAACAATATCTAGAATTCAATGAAAATTCAAGTACAACTTAACAGAATTTATGGGATGCGATGAAAGCAGTTGTTAGAGGGAAAATCATAGTTATGAACTCACACATTAGGAAAACAGAAAGATTGCATTCTAATGTGGCACCTCGGACAACTAGAAAAAGAAGAGCAAATGAAACCCACAGCACAAAGACGGGAAGAAACCATAAAGATTAGAGCAGAAATTAATTCAATTGAGATGAAGAAAACAGTTCAAAGAATCCACAAATCAAAAAGTTGGTTCTTTGATAAACTAAATAAAGTTGACAAGCCTCTAGCCAACTTCATCAAAAAGAGGCAAGAGAAAATTCAAGTACAAGCAATAAGGAATGAAAAGGGTGAAATCACCACAGACCAAGTGGAAATTCAGAAAATTATCAATAGTTGCTTCGAGAATCTTTACGCTCACAGAATAGAAGACACAGAAGAAATGGACAGATTCCTCGAAAGATACAAATTACCAAAACTGAATCAAGAAGATATAACAACTCTCAATGAGCCAATAACAGCCAATGAAATATGAAATGTATAAAAAGCCTACTGATAACGAAATTCCAGGTCCTGATGTATTCACAACTGAATTCTACAAGAAATTGACAGAAGATATAATTCCCACACTCCACAAACTCTTCAATGAAGTTGAAAAGTAAATAGTCCTCCCAAAAATCATTTCTGGAGGCAAGTATAATACTGATTCCAAAACCAAAGAAAGACACAACCAAAAAGAAGAACTACAGGCCAATCTCCCTCATCAACATAGACACAAAAATAGTCAGTAAAATCCTAGTAAATAGAATACAGCATATCATCAAGAAGATCATACACCACAACCAGGTAGGATTCATCCTAGGGATGCAAGGATGGTTCAATATTCGAAAATCTGTAAATGTAATACACTATATTAATAGACTGAAATCTAAAAACCACATGATCATCTCAATTGATGCAGAGAAAGCTTTTGACAAAGTCCAACACTCATTCATGTTCAAGGTCCTACAGGAAATTAGGATAGATGGACTCTATCTTAACTTGATAAAAGCCATCTATAACAGCCCAAAAGCTAATATAATAATCCTAAATGGGGAAAAACTGAAATCTTTTACTCTTAAATCAGATGCAAGACAAGGATATCCTCTATCACCCCTCCTATACAATATAGTCTTGGAATCCTTAGCAACAGCCATTAGAAAACAGGGAGAAATAAAGGAAATAAGAATAGGTAAAGAAGAAGTTAAATTATCGCTATTTGCAGATGACATGATAATTTACTGGAAGACCCCAAAAATCCCACCAAGAACCTACTAGAACTGATACGGAAATTGAGTAGCATAGCAGGATACAAAATCAGTACTCAAAAGTCAATAGCATTCCTCTACACAGATAGCAGGCACACTGAAAAGGAAACATTAGAAACAATACCTTTTACAATAGCACCGTGGAAAATGTAATACCTTGGGATTCACTTAACCAAGGAAGTCAAAGATCTTTTCACAGAAAATTACAACATCCTAAGAAAAGAGATTATAGAGGATTTCAAAAAATGGAAAGATATGCCAAGCTCCTGGACAGACAGAAACAACATCGTGAAGATGGCCATACTCCCAAAATTGCTGTACAAATTTCATGCAATCCCTATCAAACTGCCACCAGCATACCTCCCAGACATAGAGAAATAATTCCTAAAATTTATTTGGAACCAGAAGAGACCTAGAATAGCAAAGGCAGTCCTGGTCAACAAAGACAATGCAGGAGACATCACAATTTCTGACTTGAAATTATACTACAAAACCACTGTGATAAAATCAACATGGTATTGGCAACAAAATAGACCTCAGGATCAATGTAGTAGATTAGAAGGTGCAGAAGCATCTAGGAACACACTGAGCCATCTGATCTTCGACAAATGGGCCAATCATACTGGAAGAAGGATAGCCTCTTTAACAAATGGTGCTGGAAAACATGGCTTTCTACATGCCAAAAACTAAAACTTGACCCAGCTCTATCACCATGAACTAAATTGAAGTCAAAATGGATTAAATGTATAAACATTAAAACAGAAACACTCAATCTCCTGGAAAAGAAAGTAGGAGGAACTCTTCAAGAAATAGGGGTAGGTAAAGAGTTCATGAACAAAGATATATTCGCACAGGAAGCACTTGAAAAAATCAACAACTGGGAACAACTCTTCTTAAGGAGCTTCTGCATGTCAAAAGAAATTGACAACAGAGTGAAAAGACAGCCCACAAATTTTCAAAAAATCCTAACTAATAAGCAATCAGACAGAGGTCTGCTGTCTAGAATATATAAAGAACTAAGATATAATAGGGCCCTCAAATTTAAAGATGAATTCATAAATGGGCATTGTAGATGAATACATACTTCTCAGAGGATAAAATTAAAGAAGCGAATAAATATATGAAAAAATGCTCCACATCGCTAGTCATCCAGGAAATGCAAATAAAAACAACACTGAGATACTACCTCACTCCAGAAAGAATGGCTATCATAAGGAAATGAACCAACAACAAATATTGGAGAGGTTGTGCAGAAAAGGGAACACTTCTCCACTGCTGGTGGGAATGTAGCCTGGTACAACCATTGTGGAGGTCAGTGTGGAGACTCCTAAAAAAAGAGTAGGACTAGAAATCCCATTCAAGCTGGCTATCCCCCTACTGGGAATTCTCCCAGAGGAACTGAAAACATTGTATCATAGTGATATATGTGTACCTATGTTTATAGCAGCACAATTTGTGATAGCAAAATCTTGTAAAGAACGAAGATGTCCATCACATGAGGAATGGTTGAAAAAGATGTGGTATTTCTATATAATGGAGTATTACTCAGCTATTAAGAATAAGTTTGAAGCATTTATACTGAAGTGGCTGCCATTTGAACATATAATCATAAGTGAAATAAACCAGACACACACATGTAAATAACATATAGTCTCCCTAATATAAGAAGAAAAAACAGAAATACAAATGGAATCATACAACAACGACTAATAATAATTTAGTCAGATAAGGCGAAGTGAATGGCATATGCTGTAGGATAATAATCAGCTTTTCTTCTGGATGGTTAACTGCCTAAGATCACAGATCAAAATTGGAGAAATAGAAGAGCCACATGGCCAACCAACATTTTGGCCCTAGACTTTCATGGTCAGCGAGGACTCAGGACATAGGAGAACCTGTACTATAACATTATGAAACTCAGTTGAGCTCCAAATTTTCTGAACAAGGAGATTATGGAGCCACAGAGGAAAGAGATCAAAGTTCTATAGTGTGCCTGGGGAGAGTCACATGGAGTTTCACAGTGAGCAAACTGGTCAAGCATTGGATGTGACTCATTTACATGGATGACACAGACAAAGGATCTACAGAATAAGGTACAGGACTACAAGATAAACCCTGAGGGGACTTCACTGACCTCATAAGAAACAAAAAGTACATGTGTTGGTATATAGGTCTTGCTCTATCTAGGTCTTAACCATCCAGCAGAAAAGTATAAAAATGAAGTATATACCACAGGGCCATAATAACTTGAGCTGCAAATGGCTATGGTCAACAACTTCTTCAGATAACTCACCATTGTTGTTTGTTGAATTCTGGACTGTGTTGGATTGTGTTGTCGAGCTCAGGCACCTAAATTAGTTGAATGACAATGGAGTGCCCATCTTTGACAGGTGTAGACAAAGGAAGGAGTATAGAAAGGAAGAATCATGATGTGTGTGGACAGTACAGTTGGGATAGATAATGCTGTGCTTCTACATAATTCTATGAGAGGCAAGATTTGTACTAATGGTTGTTGGACAGGATATTATGTTGGCTTCTAGAACTATGGACAACCACTAGGAAAAGTAACAAGGTAGAAAGTATTAATTAATGAATCTTTGATGTAATTCAGGTATAAAAAAAAAGATACACAAACAGCTACACTCTCTTAATTTACTGTTAAGAGACATCTGGTATAATAATGTCTTTAAGTATAATATGTATGCACCTTCATTGATACCAAAACATTATGATAACAGTTTGCAATGTATTAATTTATCAAATCCATCTTGTCAAGGTATCTTAAAACTGTCTCATTGATATTTGGACTTCAATAAAATAAAAATTAAAAAGAAATAAAATAAATGTAAAAAAAAAGAAATTCTAAGCTGTAAGATATTTTTTAAAGATGTCTTATAATAACATTGATTTGTTTCATTTTTGCCTTTTAGCATATCTGAATTAAGAGCATATTTGATATTTGTAGAAATCTTAGACAAAATTAAAGCAGACAGACAGCTGTGTTATGCCCTCTCATACAATTTTTAGTGTTTCTCTGTGTTTGGATGGAAAAGGTAGAGAAAACCTGAATCCCATACTCCTCAATTGCTGTCTGCCTCGTGGTGCAGGCAGTGCTGTAAAAAGTGGTTTTGATGCATTATCACTTTTGAATGACACAGGTTCAGCAAGGTGAGTGTAGGTTTTATTTATCTAAGTTAGTAGAGAAAGGGTGATTTTCTTAGGCGTTTTATTCTGAACTAATCATGTAAATGCAGGGCTATGTTGATGCCTTCTTTTCCATTCCATCACACATTTGTTTTGTTCATTTCACTTGGTGTTAGATTTTTGCTTCTCAGTATCTAAAATTTGATAGCACTGTGTAGTGCCCTCTTACTGTGAGTCTCTTTTAGGGATCAAATAGTGGGGAGAAAAATAAGGAAAGAAGAATTTCAGCAAACTGATGCAGCAATCTTTTTGCTGTGACAAATAAGATTTTAAAACCAAATAACATTGAAAGTTTAGTTCAGGAAACCAAGAAAGTAAAAACATTTGAATACATAAAATTCATGCATTTTAACTTTTTTATAGTGCCATAAACTTTTAAAGAAATGATTAATATAGCTTTCAAAAAATAACATGTAATCTGAGATTTAGAAGAAAACTTTAGAACAAGGGCGAGTAGATCATGATGTTCTTCTGAAATGAAAGGATGTTATGATATAACTACATAAACATTTGACTAATTAGAACTACTGAGAAGCAAAGTTACATACTGAAATAAAGAAGTTCCTGGAAAAGTCTATGATTTGTTGTTGGAATCATGGTAAAAGAAACAGAAAATAATAGTCAAATTTTTATGGGAAATTAAGAATATATCGCTTTGTGGGATCTTGATAAGAAAATGCACAAGTACTTAAGAGTAAGATTAGAAAAAGCTAAGACCCATGTTTTCAGTTAGTTTTTAATGAGTTACACTTTTTTCCTCATATGAGGATTTTTTCCTGTTAAATTACATTGGAATAGTGCTAGTTTGGAAATGTCCTTCCCTGCAGGACCTAGAAGGGGATATGTCATCTCTTCAATCTTTCTCTTGTGACTTGTTGTATTCCAAACGATAAATGCTAAGAAGAGGATTTTCATGTAGACCAACTTTCTAACAACTGCAAAGTGCAAGTCCCTTAGTGTTGCCCTAAGGTTTTCTGTACAGTGCCCTCTTACCGTGACTTCTCAAACAAAGCAATGGACTTTTTTTTTTCAGTATTTTGGTTTACTTATCACAAAACACCCATTTTGCTTCTGACTGTCCCGGGCCCCTCCAAGGGTAACGATACATGTTCTTGGATTGACAAGTCTCGTGTGGGACACACTAAGCTTCTTATATTCTCAACAACACATTTTACCTCTTATGCTTTAGTCGTATTTCTTTTCTGCTAGAAAAGAAAACCCTAACAATTACAAAAAGTCAAAACAGATGGAGTTCAATGAATACTAAAGATTTTTATTCACATGAAAATTTTCTCTGTAAAAAATTTTTCTATTAAAGCATTCAAGGCATGAAAAAACATGGAACAAGGCACAAAAACATATAGCCAATCCTTTAAAAATGCAACATATTTTAATCTAATACCACATTCCACATTCTGCTAAAGATCTTTCAGTCATGATATCAATTTCTAAAGTTATGTATCATTGTATTAATAGAGGACAATATATTGTTTTGACAAATAACTTCACAAAGCAGAAGGTTAACTTATTATACAAAGGTTTATTAAGCATTTTAAGAGGTAAGCATAATATAATCAATTTGCTCAGGGACACTTCTCTTTTTGAAACTAGACTCTTAAATAATGAGGTGGCAAAATGGCTCTAAGCAAAAAATTCATATTCAATAATGACACTATTTCTGAACTCAGTGGGATATGGACATTTCCTTTGACTCACCTGTTTAATGAGCTAACAAAAAAACAATAGTTCTTGAGAGCAAACGTGCTGTGAATATTGTACAATATTGTATAGTGACAATATTTAATTTAAATGCATTATTTTCCCTCTTAAAGTGGCCAATATTTTAGTCTAAGAAAAATTCACAGTTGTTTTATGGAACTAAATACCTGTATATGACCAGATCATGTATCCCAATCTGAGAAAGTTTTATTTTACTACATGCATTTTGAGTACTACTCCAACATTATGTTTAAATAATCAAGAACTACTATGGCTCTGTTTTTAAAATTTTAAGTTCTTACATTCCTTTAGCACATTTTTCTTGCTCAATCTTGGCTTTAGCATATTTGTATGTTCAGTTATATCTAGCTTGTAGATCTATATATAGGCACTCTGTGACAGCTGGTCAATTCTTATTTCATAATATTACACTTTATGCATTCCTTCAATAGAATTTCTCTTCCAATTTTAAAAAAATGTTAAAGTATGTGTGTCTTCCATGATACTAGAATGTCTTCCCTTTTTTTTATGTAGTTTATTGAATGACATTTGGTAGTCACGTATATCTATAAATGAGTGCACTGACCAATATGACATACTAACTAAAAAGCAGACAAATTTATAATTATGACAGAGCACTACATATTAGGTACTAGGAAATAGATATATTATCCTGGCTCACAGATAATATTTTAGTATACAAAATGACCAAGTAAATTTAAGTTTAGATTTTTTTTAGTGCATTCAGACTTTGAAATTAAAGACTAGGTAAAAGTAATTACCTTCTGTCAGCACAGTTTTTTAATATTTTCTCCAACACTATCATTTCATCACTGAAAGAAAAAATAAAAAGACAATTGTGGGAGTAATTTTCTGTAAATCCTTAGCAGCATAGGTGTTCTGTCATTCTCATGAAATTTACTATGAAGGGACCATTGGAACTGTACTGGAGATAAATTGTATTTCATAATAAATTATATTTCATTTTTTGAGTAAGTTATAAAAAAACCACTTAATTACATACTGTGAATATAAATGAGGTGATTTTTTAAAAAGAATAACAATGAATATGGAAGCCTTGTCTTTAATACAAATTAATCAATTTTACATGAATGAATTTGATCCATCTCAATATATAAATCTTGTCAGTAAATAGTAATCTTAGTTTAATTAACATAACTCATGCAAAAGTTTCAATATTTTATTTTCATCCTTAGGGCCTTATTTGAGTCATTGCCAATGATCAATAATTTAACAATTAATTAATTAATTAATTGATTATTTAGTAGAAGTTTCCAGAACATAGAACTCAAAGAAAGCAAATAAGAAAGAAATCAGAAGGTTTTCAATGCCCTGGTGACTGTTACATGAACTTGTGGCAATATAACAAAAGCTATAATTATTAGTTATGAAATTGTACTCATTTGTTTAATTTCATAATCCTAGATTGGAAATTACATTAAGTCAAATATTAAAGTTATCTAGGTTTATATTTTATCCATTTAAAATAGTAAGTGATAATTTCTCCTAAAACAGAAATGTACGTTAGTTAAAATTATATTGTGGAATAGCTCTGACAATTGAACAATTTTCTTAGATTTAATATTATTGATTTATTGAGGAAAATTTGGTATGAGCTAATTCAATTCATCTGAAAATAATATGTTATAACTATGAAATATGTATTTAGAAAAATCAGATGTACATTAAATGTAATAAAATAATATTTTCTAAACAAAAAAGACAAGTCCAAAAAGCTTATAGCATTTTTAAAGATGATGGTGATAAATATACTTTTAGTTCATCTATAAAAGTGTTCATTTATGTCTTTTTGAGACAGGGTCTCACTATGCAGTTCAGGCTGGCCTTAAGCTCACTTTGTAGCTCAGGCTGGTCTCGAACTCACAACAATCCTCCTACCTCAGCCTCCCGAGTGCTGGGTGGGGCATGCGCCACCACGCCCGGCAAAAGTGTTCATTTAGATTTATAAACCATAATACTACATATTATTGGAGCAAAATCTTGTATTGAAAAAGTATTGTTTTTTCTTTTTAGGCATTGTTTATAGTAAAGATATCAGTGAACATAATAAATGCTATTTTAGCAAATAATATCCATAATTTCATGAATATTAAACATGACTATTGAAAAATGAGCAGAGTTCAGGGCAGTCTGCCTCAGGGAAACTTGTCCCTCAAATCTTTTTTCTAATTTAATTTAATTTTATTTTATGGGGAGACAAATATCAATGAGACAATTTCAAAGCTGATTAATAGGACAATTTTAATAATTAATACTTTTTACATTGGTATCTTCTTGGTGGTTATCCATAGTACAAGAAGCAGACAGGGTCTCCTGTCCAAAGACTATTAGTGCAAATCTTTCTTCTCGTAGAATTAAGTGAAAGGAGCTTCATATCTATCCTAACTATTCTGTGTATACAAATACAAAATGCTTCTGCCTTTGTATCCCCTTTTTTGTTTAGTACTGTCAGAGATGAATATTTTATTGGCATTCACTTATTATAGGTGATTCAATTCACCAAAACCCTCCAACACAGTCCAGCAGTCCACAATAGTAGTGGGTTATCCACAGAAGTTGTTGACTTGAACCTTTTACAACTCAGCACATTAATATGGCTTTACTTTAGTTTATTTTATTTTTTGTCTTTTTGAGACAGGGTCTCACTATGCAGTTCAGGCTGGACTTAAGCTCACTTTGTAGCTCAGGCTGGTCTCGAACTCACAACAATCCTCTTGCCTCAGCCTCCTGAGTACTGGGAGTACAGGCATGCACCACCACCCGGCCCAAAATGGCTTTACTTTATATTCCTTGTTTTTATACTTTTCTGCTGGATAGTTAAGACCAAGATAAAATGAATTTCCTTAATGCTTTGCTTCCTGAACTACACATTTAGCTATTTTAGTAGAACTATTTTCAGTGACTTACTATTTTTTCCACAGAAAGCCATTTACTAAGCAAAGGTTTATAATCCAAAAATCGCCACCTTAAAGAAAAATTCTAAATTCCATTTAGCAATCTTTGGTTTAGAAAGCAAACAAAGCACTAAATTACTCTAGCTTATGATATTCCAAGGTCTGGAAGGCCCATTGTTTCTGTACATTTGGTTTTTCCATAAATCTAAAATGTGTTAGGAGTACCATTCACTTTTATCAAAATTTACAGGTATTTTGTCTTTTTTTTTTTTTTTT
>PVKA01050695.1:0-12585 GCA_004027165.1 Ctenomys sociabilis | reverse complement strand
GAGAGAGAGAGAGAGAGAGAGAGAGAGAGAGAGAGAGAGAGAGAGAAAGAGAGAAAGAGAGAAAGAAAGAAAGAAAGAAAGAAAGAAAGAAAGAAAGAAAGAAAGAAAGAAAGAAAGAAAGAAAGAAAGAAAGAAAAAAGAGAAAGAAAGAACAAACACTGGCAATACAATAAGAAAATAGAAAATAGTAAGAGGGGGCCAGGGATATAGCTCAGTATCACAGTGCCTGCCTGGTAAATGTGAAGTACCGAGCTTCATTCCCAGGACACACACACACACACACACACACACACACACACACACACACACAAATAATAAAAAGGAAAAGAGAAAAATAAGGAGTTTTAATCACATCCCAAAATCCCAAGACAGGATATACACAATGGGAGAGGGACTCTGTTTGAAGATATAACAACTAAGAAAATTCTAGAACTAATGAAACATGTAAACCAGAGGGATAGGGAGCCTAATGCTCTGTTGGCAGAGTAAGTTTTCAAACAACTAGGCATATCGTGTGAAAATGCTTAAAGCAATAAAAGAGAAAAGACCAGGTTTCTGCTCCCAAATAGCAATAGTCTGACAGCTGACTTTTATCAGAAATAATGAAGCCAACAGACAGTGAATTCATGGCATCAACAGCTGAAAGAGTAACTGTCCTTACTCATTGTGTTTTTCAAACACTGTCTTTCAAGAATGTTAGAAAATGAAAGCAAAACTGTTACACTTTACCACTCACAAACTATTCTGAAAGGATAAATGTGTGGAAGGAACACGATATAAGGTCACTCTGGAGCATGACAGGAAATGCTGAGCCCTCACTCACCAAACAGGCAAGATTTGAGGGCACGTGAGAAAAGGAAGACAAGAAAGCTGGCACAAGAGAAAAGTTCTGGAAGGTAAAAAAGAAAAAATGTCTAAAAGGGTGTTGCAGTATGTTTTACAGTGTGAAATGCATAGCATATTTTTCCTTCTGATTTTCCACAGTATCTTCAGTAAGATATGCATTTCTGTTGAGTAGATAGTAGAATGGAGTCCATTTTTGAGAATGGCGTTAAGACCCTAATGTTCAATACGTGTGAAGGCAAGAGCTACGTAGCTCCTCCAGATGGGGCGACAGGCAGTAGGGCATTAGCACCCTCCAGAGAGCCTACTGGCTCTAGTGGGCACAGCCTAAGACTTTTCTGGTGGAAGCTGCTGACATTGTTTCTGTATCACACTTTCACAGATTTTCATGCCGTGTCACTCACATTGGGCCAACGTATTTCCTACTGGGTTGAACCACTGCTTGGCTACATCTCAGTAGAAGAATAAAGTAGTACTGTTCTCTCCACCAAGCTCAGGCTTAGGCTTTGTTGATGGAAGATTCTATACATACTCTTCAGAGAAGAGAGAAAGCAGGAAAGGAGCGGCCAGGGAGATGGCTCAGTAGAATAAACACCTCCCTGGCAAGTGCAAGGGCCTGAGTTCAATCCCCAGTTCCACATTAAAAAAAAAAGCAGGAAAGGAGTACTTACTGAAACACTCATGTGACAAAGTGCTGTTCTCTCCCTATATTATGTCATTTAACTTTCATACATAAGGCAAAGACAGCTCACAACTTACAGTGCTTCAACTTCACTTTTTTTTTTTTTTTTTTTTTTGCGGAACCGGGAATTGAACTCAGGCCCTTGCATTTGCCAGGGAAGCGATTATTCCACTGAGCCATCTCCTTGGCTCAACTTCACTTTTTAACTTCATAATGATATGAAAGCATACTCCTACAATCATCCTATTTACTTTTATTGAAGTATTCAGTAAGTCACATCAGGTATACACCACTTTTTATTTCTTTTTTATTAGTATATGTTTGCAGTATAAATGTGTGCATTCCTCACATGGAGTTAGTATGTGTACATAACACATTTTAATTTCTTTTTTCATCCCCTTTCCCTTCTCTCCTTCCCTACTCCTTGAATCACCAAACTTTGTGTTAGATTATTTCGCCCAATTATGGGCTAATATAGGTGTTCTACACATATTTAAGGTTAGCTATGTATTAAATACATGTTTGGAGTCAGATATTTTCAACTTACAAAGACAAACTTATTTCTAAATTTGTGGGGTATATTTTATCACTATTTTCCGTCTTCTTCGTGCTTCTGTCCAACCAGGTAATGACCAAGCTTTGTCTTTTCGGGTCCTCTACTGATATAACCTGAAATAACGGGCTAGCGTCTTTAATAATTATATTACAAAATCAACATGTGCTGGAGGACTGCGGTGATCTGAGTAGCTTCCTGACTGCAGGTACCCTAACTAGGCCTGAATCAGAGGTCAAGCCAGGGCCACGGCCAACCTCAGCAATCATTTGCTTCTGTGGACCTTTGAGTTAATACTTTTTACTTTTTTAATGTTTGAAATTCATATTACTTTAAAACAAGAGAAAATTACATGACAGTCAAATTTCAGTATATGATATGGCCTAAATGTTGTCCCCTTCACCCTTGCCACCAAATTCACCAATGTGCTTGTATTAGGAGGTCAGGTCTTGGGAAGAGGGATTATATTGTGAAGGGGAGTCCCCCTGAATGGGATTCATCTCATCTGAAAAGACACTAAAAAGCTGTTTTGTTTCTTCTAAAGATAGAAAAACACAACTGTCTACAACGAAGAAGTGGGTCCGCCACCCGACACCAAATCTGCCTACTGTTGAATTTCCCAGCCTCTAGAACTGTGAGAAATACGTTTTTGTTCTTCAGTAGCCACCCAGTTCACAGTGCCTTGTTACAGTGCCTGGAATATTCTAAGACAGCACCAAAAACTTTTGCTCACAGGTAGCCATGTCTTTATTCACATGTGCCTGGCCACATTTGTCCCATAAAGGCAGAGTTGAGTCATTATGGCAAAAATAACAGAAGGAGGATGAATAAAGAATAAAGAAGCAGAGACATCTAGATAGTGGAAGTAATACCCACACAGCAACAAGGGCCCAACATCAGTACTTGATACACGAGCCCACAGCCACCTTCTGTTTCTGCCACCCCACTGTCTTTCACTTTGCTCCCCTTAATTCCAAAGTATGGAACGCTTCACGTGCCTGCTGGGAGGCCATGACCACAAAGCTGCATATGCACCCTAACCGCGGCCACAGGCTCCATGCGGCTCCCTCAGACCCAGCTGACTCAGCACTGCTCACGATGGTCAGGCTGCAAAAGGCCCTTGGTTCTCCTGCAATGTGAGTGAGCAATTTTAAGAGCTGATAAATCCCTCAGGAACAAGCTCTTCAGTCCTATGAAACAAGAAACAAAGATCCTAGTCTCTGTCCCATACAGAGTGGATAACAAAGGTTCTGGCTGCTATTGGAGCTCCCCAGAGCCCGGGGGCCCCTCCAGCCAGCAGCTTCCTTTAAGAATTATGCCTACCCCAGTCAGATTTGTACAACAAATTTGCGTTGTCTTTTTTTTTTTTTTTCTAAAAGATCATGGTCAGTGAAATTAGACGAACCTGGTTTAAATCTCTGCTCTCCCACTGGCTGTGTGACCTTGGAGAAGGCACCTTCTTTCTGAACTGGTGGCCTCATCTGCATAATGAGGTCAGGGCAGCCCTTCCACAGATTACCACACAAGGTTTTCTAGTTGCTGCCCCTGGCCCTGCCACCTCCAGCTGTGCCCACCACTCCTCAATTGTGTCTCCTGCCCCTGCCTGTCTCTACTATTCTTTACCTTGTTTGCATTTCCCTCTACTCTTGCCAGCATCTATCTTTCAAATTTAGCTTTGTTGGGAAATTTCCAAGGCCTCAGCTCTCTTTGCTACTGTTTCCCTGTGCCCTGTCATAACGCTTATCTCAATGTTTCAAAATTATTTCCATGCCTATCTGGCTCCCCTGAGAATGAAGTCCTGTAAGGCAGAGAGCTTGATTCTTTGTTCTTCCTTTTTAATTTCATTGCCTGGCACCTTTCACCTTCATGCTCTTTAATGAAGGATGAGAAAATAGGATGGGAGGGGTGCATATCCCAGCATGCTCCGGTTCTGGATATCTATGTAATCCATGCCATGAAGTGTCTATAACTACCCTTGATAGGATGTGGGCATGTATGTCTCAGTGTATCTGTGTGGTAGTAGGGATTGAAAACACAGCCTCACACTCTTAGCAAATATTCTGCCACTAAGCTTCACCCCTTGTTCTTTTATTTTGAGACATATTTTTACTAAATTCCCCAGGCAGTATTTTAATTTGCAACGCTCCTGCTCCAGCCTTCAAAGTAGCTAGGATAACAGAAGTGTCTCATCATAGTTGGACTACAAGTGACCATTAAGTGACCTCTTAAAATGTGGGCTGCAAAGTACTCTAGTGGTAGAATGCTTGCCTAGTGTGTGCAAGATCCTTCAATCTCCAGCACTGAAAATAAACAGTTAAAATCTGACTTAAAGGATTAAGCTCTTTGCATCTATGGTACCTGAAAGAAAATAGGGCAACTCAGTGGGTAGTTTTTTCCTCTTTATTTCCTCTCATTGCCTACTGTGCTGGCTGGTCAGCTCTAGGACTCAGATTACTGGGTGTTTGCAGGCAGAGTTTTGTCCCAAACCTCCCTCATGTGTACACACCATCAGAAGCCTCCCCAACGCAAACGGCCAGGGAAAGACAATACTACTCTGTTCCAAAGAGAGAGGAATGCTAAGCAGTTGCTATTTCCTGGATGACTGAGTGTTTTTTACCCTGAAAACATGGACAGTCTGAAGAGAATTTATTCAAACGCTTTTCCCCACTAGTTTCAAATTAAGAGACACAATGTTACCCCTGACCAGAGGGTGACAGTGAAATGGAAATAGGGAGGCCTCCCAAGGGTATTTCAGTCCTATAGCCACTTCCAAGGAGTATGCAAATTCAAGTGTGAAAACCAGAAATGAGAGAGCATGGAAGAATGTCAAGTGCCATGCATGCTACTTTCTGGAAGACATGTAAGCAGAATTTCTACCACTGATCAGTCTCATTGTGCAAATGGTTTTGCATTCATCATGTAAACATTTTTTATCTTAAATATCTGGTAAAGGAAGAAAACACTGCAGCCTTTATAAGGGAGAGTGTTTCCCTCAGGAAATAACTGAAGGCTCCAATTGCTCAAGACTTTCAAGAGACTACAAAGCACCCCTGAAAACACTGGGGAATAATTCTGTGTTCACTGGGGAACTGGCTGGATGATCTAATAGGTCTTTGCCCTCTCTAATTTCAGTGATTCATGTGTGACTTATTTAATTGTTATCATCTATTGCAGATATATAAAAGAATGCTTTTATTCTTTAAAAAAAATCTGAATTCAAATCATCATTAATATTACCAAGTTTCTACTTCCATCACCCTTCAGAACATTGACATATTAACTTTTTGACCTACCTTCAACCCCCAGGATACCTCCCAGGGTACAAAAAGCACATCTGCTGTGCAGCTGGGTATAATGGGGAGCCCCTACCAAACAGTGTTGAAAATAGGTTTGGGAGAACTAAGGGTTAAGTGGAGTCCCCCAGGAATTCCAATCTGTTGCAGGCTGCTAAATCAGAAGCTGCCTGGGGCCTAGGTGTAACCACAGCTAGGAAAACAATGCCTAACTGCCTTATCCTCCACAGCATTTAGCATTTATCATGGTCAGAAAACCACCTGTTACTTGGGAAAGAGTCAAAAGAATCCCAAGCCATAATTAAAGCAATAATGAATAAAAACATATTGTGAATTGCTGCACAAGCCTCAGGCAGATGTGTGTTATTTAACTGTAGGCTTTATCCGTGATACTAATTTGGAATAAAAAATAACAGATGACAAACATATATGCACCAAACCAAGACCTGTCTCACCCCAAGGTTTTGTTTCTTTTGAAGAGTTTGACAGTTGTGGTTAGGAGCCCAAATGCAAGCAGAGCTGATGTGCTTTGCAGACCTGAGTGTGTCTGACAATACATTAGAACAGAGCTGGCAGCCAATCCGAACCATACAAGTTTCCTGATCTCTGTGAATATCTCTCTGACAGTTAAAGGAGACAGCAGGTAGCAGTCTGAGCCACGGTGTCCATCCTGCAGGTGCAGAGGGCATTCTTCAACTCAGGCATTTGAACCCCACCAAAGCCAAGCACAGATTGCCCCAGGGCAGGAGTATACACCTGAGCACTGGTGTTTCACTGGGAAGCTTCTGAAACACATTTCTCCAACTGTCTGCAGAACTGCAGTTTCACACACAAGCCCCCGCAGGGTTGTGGCAGGTGGTCAGCTTCCACTTAGAGCTCCAGGTCGCCTTGGCAGCAACCCGTTGGCCTCAAATGCTGGGGTCCTATCTCTTTAAGCTCCTTCCAAGGCTGTAGAGAGGAATGTGCTTCCTAGAAGGTGAGGAGAAGGGCATGGGGATGTGAACTGAGGAAGAGAGGGGCAAAGTAATTTTGTGGTACGCGGGTGTTCACAGCTTTGTATTAAATATTCCTCTTAAAAGAACTGAGAGTTCAATTGACAGATCTATGCAAATGATAAATGGAAAAAGACAAGCTAGCATTCAGTTAGGAAGCTGCAAGCATCACTTTGATTTGCAATGATCTTTAATCTACCTCTTTTACCCCAAGGAAACACTGCAAAGACAAGAGCCCCAAATGTCATGGTCTTCTGTTGGCATATCTTTTAATTCTTAAACAATTATGCTGCCATATACATTTATTCTTGAATTTTATATCATGACATACTAAATTTTGAAACTGAGAGAAAATGACATGTGTAAATACCCCAAATGCAAAACTGACTTTCAAATACAATCTATTCACCTGTGTGTATATGCATGTATATGTATCTGTGTGTGTACTAAGTCAATGAAAAGTATAAATTTCTAATTTCTTGCAATTGACTTACTATCACTCTCAAAGACCAAAAGTATATTTTTATTTCCTGAAATGTTTTAGGTCAGTTTTCCTCTGCTATAAACCATCATGGCCATTTCAGACATGATGTCTACCTACACTAGTTGGGTTACACTAATGTGAATTTATGGTCGAGAGTGGCTTTTCCCTGGCTACAAGGATATTACTGCCCTTCAGTGCCTCCCTATTGATTGCTAATCAGTTACAAATTGTTGCTGAAGATTTCCCAATACAGCTCCAAACACTTTTTCTGGATTTACCTTCCAAACATCATACCAGTTATGGTGGACTTTTAGACACTTTACAAAACTTGCTTATCCTTTTAACTCTTGTATCTTTCCTCATCCTGTTCTTCTTTGTGAAATACTTTGCCATACTCCTATCCCAGTTAAACTCTCATCCATTGACTCCTATCATGGGGACTATGCCTTGTCTTTTGGAGGATTTTATCCCATAATTTAGCATGATATCTAGCTAAGGGTAGAGATTTAACATAATTGACTAAAGATATTCTCAGATCCTTTGCATAAATCTGTTTTTTTAACAAAGCCTTTACGACTCCTCCCTTTACTAAAACTCAAAGCATAGTATTGGAGTTCAGCTGTAGTGGTTTCTGTCTTCTGTCTTGTCTACAGCTCACTGGCTTCACTGTTTCTTGTCTACAGCTCTCCCTGCCCCCACTCCCATAGACCATAGTCTCCTCTACTTGCCAACCATCTGATACAGCTCTTAATTCATATACCTCACCTGCCTCATACACTCGGTGTTTAAAAACAACTCTAACACTATCCAATATTTGAGCACCACTGAGTTAGCAAAGTACTCTAACACTTACTAGTTAACATCATTCCTACAGAAAGCACAGCCATCCCCCCATATTCTCAGGTTCTACATCCATTGACTCAAAAAGTTAACAATAAAAATGAAATTGTTTTCACTGTGTCTGTAGTGAACATGTGCATACATTTTCTGACCATCATTCCCTTAACTAGGCAGCATAACAATTATTCATATAGCATTTAAACTTTTTAGGTATTGTAAGTAACTTAGAGAAGACTTACAGTATATGATAAAATGTGCCTAGGTTATATATTCAAATACTGTGCTGTTTTATATGAAAATCTAAAGCATCCCAAGAGTGTTTGTATCTGCAGAGAGTCTAGAACCAAACCCCATGGGTACAAAAGGACAGGTACATGAAATAGGAAGGAACACTATTTAATAAATTAACAGTCATATGTAACATTTATACAGGCTCATTACATGCATACCTTGCTGAGCACTCACAGGCCTATGAGAACAGCCCCGGTTTTGTCCACAGTTTACAGAGGATCAATGTGTGTAGCTCTGGTGCCAGGGCCCAGGCACTGGGTCATTGCCACTGGCTGAAGCTCAGAAAATCCATCTCACAGCTTGAGCCACAAATCGCCTCTGGCCCTTTTGGCTCAGATCAAGTATAAATGCTAGAGCTAAGGAAGGAAGTCAGCTCTTTCCACTACCTTTACAACCTCATCTGTCCTCCCTGGAAATAACCTTAAACATAGACGGGCTTATTTGACAGCTGAGGCCCAGTTGGTAGGATGCATAATGGTTAAGAGCCCTGAGTGTGGAACTTCCTGACTTCAGAGTCGTGCTCTGCCATTTACTACAGTATGGCACAGCGCAAGTCTGGTTTTGTTCTTTGTACCTCATATCTTCACTTGCTACAGTGTAGAAGAAAGAGTATCGATGCATGGCTGTGTTGTGGGGCTGAGCTCAAGAGGACTAGTGCCTGCCTTATGTGCACACAGTGCCCCACCCCTTAAAGCTCAGTAAATGATTCTAAACCCAATCAATGGCCCAAAAAGACTTCTCCTGTGTTTCTCTGGGCCTTGAGGTTCTCTCAATAACAAAACCACCTTTGACTAGTCCTGAGAGTGACTTTGCTCCTCACAGCAGTGTCCTAGAGCGTCTTGGCAGTCACTCTGCCATCTGCCCAGCTCCCCACATGAATGAGAGGTGACTGAGCTGAGACCCTCACCTCCTGCCGTGAAAAGGCCTCTCGGCCTCCTCTTACCCAGCCCAAGTCCCTCCCAGAATCTGCTCCCGTCCATGGGGAATACGCCAACGACTCCACAGATGCTCACTTTGCCTTTGTTCCACACATGGTCCTCCAGATGGCCCTGATATTCTACACCACCCCATTTTCCATTTGTGTGCACTTAACCCAACTAAAAGGCCACCAGTGGTGCCCATGCTCACAAACTCCCTACTCCTCTTATCTGTCCATCTTTTACCCCCACTTCTGTTTCTCTCTCCCTTTGCTTGTTTCCCCTCCTCTCCCTCTCTCATCTCTGTCTCTCTGAAGCGTACTGTTTCACTCCCTCAATCATTTTCCCATAACAAATGTGCCTCTCTCTCCCCACTGTCTCTCTCACACACACTCACCCCAACATGACAGGCTAATTAGACTCCCAAGTGAGTTGGCCTCACCCCTAAAGGCAGAAGTGAATCAAACTGAGTTAGAAAGAACATACTTCACACCTGTCAATTAAGCTCAATCCCTTATTGTGTGAAACCAGACCCCTGTGCCCAGGGACAGGCCGACCTGGCTGGACTGGGTGAGCTTCAGCTGTCCCTCCACAGTAGCTCAGGGAACAAACGCTCCTTCTGTTCTCAGTGGATGAGAGCATCCCCTGGAATGTCCGGGAGCAGCTGTGGGCCCCTCCAAGGGGTGGCCAGGGACTGTTCCCAGCAAGGCTGTGGGACTATATATACTGCAGTTGGTCAGCTATTTTTATAAAATTCCAATTACACGGCAAAAGGACAAACACCCTGTCAGGAGGAAAAAGGTGATGCTCTACTGCTGACATCACCCAAATATATTAGTGGCAAGGAAATGTCTTGAGACTGGACTGGCCATAATAGGAGAGAAATATTATTCCAAACAAAGGTGTCTCTATTAATATATTACTTTCAGTTTCTAAAGGTCTGCCAACTGGAATAGAGCCCATCAGGAGTGAATTCTGAATGTCGCTGCAAGGGAAGGATGGGAATAGTTTTAAGGGTAGGCTGCAAGCCAAGGTTTCATCTATCATTTTCTTCATTTGTCAATTACTTGAGGGCTGATAGCATCACACGCATGGTGCTGGCCCCAGGGGATATCCCCCTAGCTTACAGCTGGGAGGAGAATAAGGACAAGTGAGGAAGAAATGGCCAGTGTGTACAACGAGGATCGGCTCATGGAAGCCGGTGAAGAGAAAGAAGGAGTATTCTAGGTGCAAGGGACAGCAAGCACGTAGAGCCAAAGTAGAGGTTGAGAAGCGGACAGCAATTCAGTAACAAAGGGTCTAATGGGCCCCACTCAAGTATGAGAAGTACATTTCAGCAGGAAGTGTCTGGCTGCAGTGGAAGGAAAAGAATGGAGGCAAGCAGATGGCCAATGTAGTGAACACAGGAGAGAAAAAGAATCCGAAGCATTTAGGAGGGCGGCAAATCAACAGTGAGGATTGATTGTATAAGGAGCTAATTAGGAAACAGTGTCAGAATGACTGTTCGGCCTTGGTTTGAATGGTGCTGCCCTGTTTACCTACTCCTACAGGGACTCGTAGAAGGACATAGGGGCCAGGAGGTGACAAGTCCCACTTGAGGCGTCTTGAGGATGCTCACAGAAATGAGTACCAACCAGACTTCAAGGCAGCCCCTTAATCCTACTTTCTGGAATTTACAACTTTATGTACTCCCCTCACCTTGAGTATAGGCAGCACCTGTCACCTCTCCCTGACTGACTAAATAAGGCAAAGCTGATAGGAGATTGCTCTTGAAACTGCACCACCATATTACAGAATACCCTTTGTTAGCCAGATGGATTGGCGGCACACAGTGGAAAGGAGCAGCTGTCCTGGAAAAGCCCACAAGGCAAAGACCCGAGGGAAGCCTCGGAACAATAATATTCTTCCTTTTCTCACAGCTCAGGGCACACCCAGGTTCTGTGCTCATGTAGCCCAAGAGAAACACCTCTGCCAACCTTTGTGGTAGATTCTTCCCTAGTTGAGCTTCAGATGAGGACACATCCAGCCAAGACCTGCATGCAACCTAAAAAGGCCCTGAGCAGACCTTAGTACCCATGTCCAGACCCCTAATCCAAAAAGACCAGAAGATAATAAACACGTGTTGGTTTGAGACAACAAATGCATGACAATTTGTTATAAAGCAAAAGAAAAATAAGACAGTGCCTAATTGGAGGAGGCAATCACAGTAGTGAGTATTTGCATCTCAGCCTCAAGACAGATGTCAAAGGGCTGGCCAGTTAGCTCACTAAAGCGCCTACTTAGGTATGTACTGCAACCAGGGTTCCCTCCCAGGTGTACCACGCGCACCCTGCCCCCAAGGCACGCTGAGACGGCAACTGAGACTGGGTGTGTACCTATAATCCCTGTACTTGGAAAGCTGAAAAGAGGAGAATCACTATGAGTCCAATCTGTGTAGTGAGACCCTGTACTAAATACATTTTTAAAAAAAGAAGACTGGTGTCAAACCCAGAGATAGCATCTCTGGCAATTATTACTGTACAGACAGTGGTTCAGAGCCAGGGAGAGTATAGAATGATAAACAAGACATCTAAGACAAGCTGGAGGACCTTATGAAGAGTCCAAAGAACAGTGCCCAGGGAGACAGGAGGAAAACAAGGACCATGATCGTGTTGACAGAAGACAACCTTCCGAAGAACATTCACTATGTGTTTTTATTTAGATATAAATAAAGTGTCTTCCATAAGCCTCACACTTTCAGAGATGGAGCTTTTGGAAGGTGACCAGATCACAGCAGCACTATGTCCATCAGTGGGCGAAGCTTCACATGAGCTCATTCATTAATGTGCATTTAGCAGTGCTGCCTGGTGGGAGGTGGGCACTGCAGGTTAGACCTCCTTGTCCTCAGCGCCTCCCTTCTCTCTCTTTGCTTTCTGGCTGCCATGGGGTGAACAGCTTTCCAGGACCAGGCCCTCTGCTATGGTGTTTCTGCCTTTGATTAAGATAGCCATGAACTAAACCCCACAAAACTTTAAACCACAATAAGCCTGTCTTCCTTTAAATTGCAATGTCAGGTAAGTGACTAATAAAATGCACCACTATCTGCTCAAGGTGTTAACACTTCATTCTACAACACCCTCAGGTAAGTGCTAAGTGTGGCTGTGTTAGCATCCTTGTTTACAGAGGAGAAGACTGAGGCACAGAGACAGGAAGGGCCCTGCCGAAGTCCACACAGCTAGTAAAGAGCAAAACCACTCCAGTGGCACTCCAGAGCACACATTCTTACAAATTTGCACAATGTCGGTGCTTTCTGTTATGAAAAGCAAAAAATTTAAGGCAAGCTTATTTAACCACATAAGGGTATTTACTGGTTTATCCCATCTAAAAAGATGAGGGAGGGGGCATATAATATATTGGGGACACTGAAGCAATGTCACCACTCTTTCTTTCCCAGTGCCTTTGCCTGTTCCTCCTCTACCAGCTTTCTTTATGTTGGATTTATTTTCAGATGAACTCTATGGGCATAATGACAAAGTTAGACCCCAGCAGTCAGCCTGATGTTATCTTCAGAGGAAAGGCCTCTAACCATCACTTACCTACCCTAAACCAATCATGGGGAAATTCCCTAGTTTTTGTCCCCACAAAATTTATAAACTTAATATCACCCCAATGCGATATTAGGAGGTGGTGCTTTTTTTTTTTTTTTTTTTT
>PVKA01050694.1:0-12582 GCA_004027165.1 Ctenomys sociabilis | reverse complement strand
CAGCTTAATCCCTGGGAAATGTATCTCAGGCACGACGGGCCTGAGGTTCTACACTCACTGACCTTTGATGCCCAGAGAATTGGGGAAATTCCCACTCAATCAGTGGGCTTTAGGTCAGGGGATCCGGGGAGGTGTTGGTGAGTGGGTCCTGAGGTTTCAGGCCAGTCACTGGCTTGGAGGGGTTGGGGACAGGGATCCGTGTAGCGCACGTGGGAAGAAGCGAAAGGCTCTCCCTCAGACTCACCACACTCTCACTGATCTCGGAAGCCTGGTGAGTCCTGTAAATTCGCTCTCGCTGGGCGAGCTTGGCAGGGGAACCAGGAGGCCGCTGGAGTCAGCCACTGTCTCAGGCTGGTCTCTGGCTGGTCAGGCGTGGGCGGGATGGAGCAGGATGGCTGAGTCCGCCGCGCTGTCTCTGGCAGGTCTCAGGGGCTGGGCGGGGGCGGGCGGGATAAATTATGTATTAAATGTTTTCCATTGTAAACCCTTACTACTGCCACTGGATGCATCACCATTGGATTAAACTATGACCTTTGAACATAGTATGTCAGATCTGTAGTGTCATATGGAGAACAGAAATATAAAAATTTAAATGCTGGAGAACTTCAGTGCTTGTGTGATAGGCCATATAATGTTTATTTCCTCTACTTGCTATTTTAACTTTGCCCAATAAGTGTACATTAGAAAAAAATACAAAACCATTTATATTATTTTTTTAAAAATTCCTTTATTTATTACAGTGTCTCGCTACACATCACGGATTCTTTTTTCACGGGGGTGGGGTGTGAGCTCAGCCGGCCCTGAGGGGAGGGGCTGGCATGGCATGTGGTGCTGGGGCTCGAACCGGGGTCCCTGGGAGGCGCTCTAGACCGCTGAGCTATCTTGCCAGCCCAAAACCATTTATATTATAGAAAAAAAAAAAAAAAATCTTCCAGTGAGTGAGCAGCAGGCTGAGGAATCACATCCAGGTCTCCCCACCCAAAGCAGGCCTGCTCATTTTCATAACAACATGCAAATATCTGAAAATCATTCCCGTGCTTCTCTTAGCTGTATTTCTCCAGACAAAAATCATCCCAGCTCTTTCAAGCAACCCATTAAAATGTATTTCTAGCTTTCAACATCCTTAACATGTCATAACTTTTCGCTGTTCCTCTTAAAAGGTGGTAATCAGATTTGATACAATAGTCTATGAAATAAATAGTGTAAAATGTGAATGTGAGTGGAATTTCCCATGATCCCCACTACTGCAGTAAGGTTTATTGGTTTTTCTTTGCCTATGTCAACTACATTTTCATATAGCTCCTTGTTAAGACTGATGATTAAATTCCTATAAGCAAATAAACTCCTTCCACCTATGCTATATTTCTGCTGTTTAATTAACTCTAATTCAGAGCTTATGTTTGCCACAGCTTGCAGTACAAGATATGATCATTTGTCATTAGGTTGTCATGATATCGTTTGCTTTCCATCTGTCCCCCTGCCAGCAAACCCAGACATTATCCTATAACAACTTCTATTTCCATAGCTTCTCCTATTTTTACAAAGGGAGAAACAAAACAGTAATAATGGCTGCCCCCTGGGCTGAGAGACTTTGTGGCAACAAACCAAATGCTAGACAAATCCAGCTTAATTGTATTTACAATCATTCTTACTTTTGTGAAAGAGAGTTACTAGGAAATTAGGTTTGTTTAAAATATTAAAGAAGGAAATTAAAAACCAGTTGTTGAATGGTGGAGATTCAGTTTTTCAGACACACAAAGGACCACTGTATAAAAAGTAATGCAGATGTGTTGCCTTTTTATCTAGAAAAGATCAGTAGTTTGGAATCAGAAGAAACACTTTTCTACCTCTAAGAGCTCTCACATACTGCTGAATACCAGTGAGAAGGATTTCATTTTGAGCACGAGGTGCAATCAGTAATTTAGCTGGTGCAACATGGCTATTTCTTTTTTTTTTTTTTTTTTTTTTTTTTTTTTTTTTTTTTTTTTTTTTTTTTTTTTTGTCCTTTTTGAGACAAGGTCTCACTATGCAGTTCAGACTGTCCTTAAGCTCACTTTGTAGCTCAGGCTGGTCTCGAACTCACAACAATCCTCCTGCCTCAGCCTCCCGAGTGCTGGGATTACAGGCATGCGCCACCACGCCCAGCAACATGGCTATTTCTTGGTCACATTTTAGTTGGTTTGGTTTTTTGTTTGCTTGCTCATTAGTTTGTTTTGGTTTAGCTTTTTCTGTTTGTTTTTAGCATAGGATAAAGTGGTCTTCCCAACTCAGGGGAAGTTTGCTTCAGGGCCTGTGCTTTCAAGTGCAAATGCACCAGGCATTGCCTCCCTGTTGCCCACCCAAAGTTATCTCATGCTCCAAGGATGGGTAAGTGGTTCTCTTCCTTAAAATACAAGCTACCAGGGCTGGGGAGATGGCTCAGTGGAATAAACGCTTCCCTGGCAAGCACAAGGCCTTGAGTTCAATCCCTGGTTCTGCCAAAAAAATACAAGCTAACAATCCCTTTCCCTCTACATTACATAGAATGTAGTTTGTCTGCTACATTAAAAGATTCTTAATGGTAGGAGTTCTCTATTCATTTATATGTATACTTCAGAAAAAATGTCATTCTAGATGAGCCATTTGTTTTCAACAATATCAGATAAAAGAAATAAAACTGCAGTAAAGAGGTACATGAAATATGTAGAGAGATTTTTGTGTTCAATACCTTATCCACTTGTGAATTATGAAAGAATAAAACTTTGGCCTTCCAGTTTGATTCACAGAGGTAACTGAAGAGAAACGATCACCTTGCTGCTCTTCCATTAGATGTGTACCGAAACAGGCGCAGCAATGCAAGCCACGGCTCTGGGTCTCCCTTGTTCTAGGAGAGGCGTTGGCAAAGGTTCTGAGCAAGGAGTCGACAAACTTCTTTATGGAAAGCCAGACAGAAAATATCCTAAACTCTGCAGGCCAGACAGTTCCAGACAATGACAAATGAGCCCAGTTCTGCTTCAGTAATATTTTATAAATGCTAATATTTGATTTTTCACATGGTTTTCACAAACCATGAAATGTTATGCCCTCTTTGATTTTTTTTATTGATTTTTTTTTCTAAATCTAAAAACATCCTTAGTACACAGGCCATAAAACACACACAGGGACACACAGTCAAAGTTGGGGAGCAGGATTTGATCCACAAGTTGTAATTTGGGACCCTGTGCTAGACAGATAGGTGTTATCAAGACAGTCAGTATAGGCTGGTCCAATGGCAGTGGAGTATCAGAACTTATTAACATTAGTGTCAAGACAGTCAGTATATAGAAATAGCAGAGCTACCTGAGGAACAGGAGAGGCTACGGCGATGGAAGAGACAACTTGGAAGATTGCTGTTGTTTTAGAAGATCCTAAGTAAAGGCAGGAGTCTGGGACATGTCTGTATTTAAATCAGCTCCTGTAGATTCCCTGTTGTAGTCTCACACTACATATATCACCTCCATCTGGCCCCCAAAGATGACAAGGCATTGTGCTCTTCTTTCTTTTTTTTTTTTTTTTTTTTTTTTTTCCTGTATTTAAGACAAGGTCTACAGGGTCTCACTACATGGACCGGACTAGTAGTGATTCTCCCGTTTTCAGTCTCCCAAGTGCTGGGATTACAGCCACAAGACACCGCACCCAGTCTCAATTGCCATCTCAGCACACTCCAAGGGCGAGCCTGGCACAGCTGGCTGGGGATCGAACCCCTGGCTGCTGCTCTCTGCCTAAGCAGGCATGTTAGGCCACTGAGCTATCTAGCCAATACTTTGTGCTCTTTATTTTACAGACTTTTCTTTCCTGTTTTCTCCTCCACCCCACCCCCCCGAATTTATGTATTTGGTACAGGGTCTCACCAGCTCGAAGTCATAAGGATTACAGGCATGCACCACCATGCAGGAACTTGGTCACCAGCCTATCACAGCCTCGGGGTGGGGCCAGCTAGGCATGCAGGACCAGGGTTCAATCCCTGGTCCCTATGCTTGCCGAAACAGGCGCTTAGTCCTCTAAGCTATCTCGCCAACTCTATTTTACAGATTTTCAAGTCCTTTGAATATAGTCTATGCAGTACTTACCATGTGTTCTGCTCACCTGTCATACACAATGGGCCAGCCTCTGTTCTCACATTATGGGGTTTACATTGGCAAGGGTTGGTAATGGTTATCTCTCATGAGTTACAATGAGATTATACTTTCAGAATTTATAAAAAGGTCTTATAATTTTAAAATATTTGAGCCTAGCTTTCCCTAGTTGCCAGCACCATATATAAAATAAGGTCAGTAGAAAGGTAGCTCCTTCCTGTGCAAAAAGGTAAAAAACTTGCTTTTCTCATTCTAGGATTTGTGCTTACTACTGATCCAATCAGAGATTTTTAGACAATGACAATCTCTAAAAAAGAATCTTTACATTTTCCATCTTTCTTTCTTATTTTGAAATGGAAAAATGACCAAAATGATGCAGAATTTCAAAACAAGATGATAAGAAATTAACAATGGTTATTGTGCTATATATGATTATCTTCAAAGTAGTTGCCCAGATTACCAGATATGAGCATGCAAAATTGATCAGTTTTATCACTTAATGACACTCTACTATATAGACCTCGCATTTCTACACACTGCTCACTTTATATTGGCATCTTCTCCCCTTTTCATGGATTTTTAAATTTTATTCATACTTCTATATATATTCAATAATTCTTTTGGGAAGACTTTGAAAATTGTTATGTTTTAGGTCTGAACTGTACCCCCCAAAATCCTTTATCTTATTTTTAAGAGGAAAAGAAAATAATAAAAGCAAAGACAAAAACAGAGCAACATAAAACAATAAAAATGGTACAGACTTTCAAACAACAATAGGAAATTACCAATGATTGTTATATTATATATTATCATCAAATCTGTTGCTCAGATTACCAGATACAGGCATGCACAATTAATCAAGCAAGTGAACTTTACACTCTTCCTTTCAACAAACCTTAATTTTTTCCTTGTCCTTTTCAAAATTTTTTTAAAGAGAGTATAAAAATAACAGATAAAGGGCTGCGGGATAGCTCAGAGGTCTAAGCACTTGCCTGGCAAGCACAAGGACCTGGGTTTGATCCCCCAGTACCACATGCCGCCACACTGAGCTGGCCACGAAGACCAGGTTTGGTGGCACATGCCTGTAATCCCGGTGCTGGGAAGTCTGAACCAGATAGCAAGGCCACATGCCAAATATATAAAAGATTAAATAAATCAATAAATAAACAAAGACATTAGAAACGATACGCATTTTTTTAAAAAAACAAGATGAAAGGTATTTAGCAATGATTATCACATTGCACATTGCTGTCTTCAATGTAGTTGCTCAGATTACACATATTAGCACATAACACTGGTCAAAGTGAAAATTTTCAACATTAGCTGCTACCTTCAAAAAACTGATAGAAATTAGTAATGCCATCATCTTAGCTATCCTATACATTATACTTATAAGACTTTTTTTCTCCTTTCTTTTTTCCCTAACTTTTCTCCTTTCCTTCATCTCAATTGTTTATCCTTATGTTCTGTTTCTTCGCATTTTACTACATCTAGTGTACTGTTCTGATTTTATTTATTCTTCCAGGTTCTTATGGGAGACAATACAATGTTTACATGGGTGGGTCTGATTTATTCCACTTGAGAGTATGGCCTCTGGTTGCAGCCATTTCCCTATAAAAGCCACAAGTTGATCTTTCTTTGTAGCTGAATAATACTCCATTCTACAAAAATACCACATTTTTTATGATGGCTATTTATGTTGTTTCTAAAATTCAGCTGTGATATCGCGCTGCTATAACATAGGTGAACATATATCACTGTGGTATGATGTTTTCAGTTCTTTTAGAAAAATACCCAGAAGGGGAATAGCTGGATAGAATGGGACTTCTAATCCTAGTCTTTTGAGGAGTCTCCACACTGATTTCCACAGTTGTTGCACCAGTCTACACTCCTACAAACAGTGAAGAAGTGTTCCTTTTTCCCACACCCTCATCAGCGTGTATTATTATTTGAGTCCTTTATGATAGCTATTCTTTCTGAAATGACCCGGAATCTCAACGTTGCTTTAATTTGCATTTTTCTGAAATGACGAGTGCTGTGGGACACTTTTTCATGTATTTATTTGCCATTTATATTTCTCCTTCTGGGAAGTGTGTATTCATCTCAGATGAATGATTTGGGTCTTGGAATTTTAGGGGCCTGATTTGTTTTTAGTTCTTTGTATATTCTAGATGGAAGTCCTTTGTCTGAGTGACTATGGGTTAAGATTTTTTTCCCCAATTTGTGGGTTGTCTTTTTGCTCCGTTGGTGTGCAGAACCTTCTGAATAAGATGAGATCTCAGTTCTTGATTCTTTGAAGTATTTCCCATACAGCTTGGTTTTTGTTCAAGAACTCCTGCAACCCCTATGTCTTCAAGATTTCCTCCTACTTTCTTTTCCAGCATAATTAGTATTTCTGCTTTAATGTTTAGATCTGTAACCCATTTTGACTTTAGCTTAATGCATGGTGATAGACCTGGATCTATTTTTAGTTCTGGGGATGTGAAAAGCCAGTTTTTCCAACACCATTTATTAAAGAGACTGTCTTTCTTCCAATGAATGTTTCACCCCTTTGTCAGAGATAAAGTGGCTGAGTGTGATTGTAGTTGTGTCTGTATCCTCTGATCTGTTCCATTGATCCTCAGGTCTGTTTTTTGTTTGTTTATTTGTTTGTTTGTTTGTTTGTTTTTGCCAGTACCACACTGATTTTATTACAGTAGCTTTATAGTGTAATGTCCAGCCAGGGATTGTAATGCTTCCTGCCTATCCTGTGTTGGCCAGGATTCCCTTTTCTATTCTAAGTCTTTTCTGGATCCAAATGAATTTTAGGAACATTTTTTCTAGACCTGTGAGGTATGCTGATGGTATTTTGATAGGGATTGCATTAAATCTACACAACAATTTTGGAAGTATGGCCATTTTCACAATGTCGGTTTTTCCTATCCAAGAGCAGGGAATATCTTTTTATTTTCTGAAATCCTCTTCAATCTCTTTTTTTAAACTATTGTAATTTTCATTGTTTATATCTTTTACTTCCTTTGATAGATTAATTCCTAAGTATTTCAGGGTTTTTTTTTATTTTCCTGTAAAGGGTATTGTCTCTCTAGTTTCTCTCTCCATGATGTTGTAGTTTGTGTAGAAGAATGCTACCGATTTTCCCCCAGAAGTCTTGTGCTCAGAGGTAGGGCCTGGTCAAGGAACAGAGGTCACTTGGGGCATGAACTGGTTGGGTGGACTCCTGTCCCTGCCTCTTCCCTTGCTCTGTGCTTCTGGGCTACAATAGCATGAGCAGCTGTCCTCTGCCATGATCTTTCACGGTGTCCTTCCTGCCTTAGAGCTGCCAGCTGAACCCACTGAAACCGTGACCCTAAATAAACCTCTTCTCCTTTAAGTTGTGTCAAGTGTTGTGTCCCAGTGATGGGACAGTAACTAGTACAGAAAATTAATCTGTTTTAATTAAAATTAAATCTCTCTTGCTTGATTTCCTTTCGTGATGACAGTGGCTGTTATTTCAGTCACTGTCCCATGAATTCCATTCCCTCTTCTCTCTGCTTCTATACTTGGTTTTCTTTTTCTTATACTTGCTGTTTTGTGGCCTCTATGATCCCATTTATTCCTCCTTCCATTTTTCTTTCTCCTCATTTTGGTATTTTCCCCTGTGTTCCACGTGAATTTCCTGACCTCCTCCTCTACTTCTCCTCTTCTGCTGCCCGTGGCATCCCACTTACTCAGTTCATCTTGCACAGACGTGTCCATCTAAAATTACAGTCAGATCTTTCATCTCACTCCAGTTTTTCCCAAAACCCAGATTATTTTTCCTTCCTTCTTTCTGGGTGCTTAGTCTAGCATCATGATCAGAGTGGTTTTCAATTATCACCAACAGGAATCAGTTATGAAGTTTTCTTGCAGTACTTATTCCTGTTGATCCCTCCTCCTGACCTGCATGTCTCAGACTTGAACATCCTCAGGAATGGAGACCTGGGCTTGCCAATGTCATAATTAATATAAATAAGGGCCTAGATTAGGCAGGTCCCTGGAAACATCTCATTTGACACAGAAGAAATTATAGTTTATTTTAAATTTACTTTACTTGCAATATTTCTTTATGCTTCTAGGACAGAGATCCACAAGTTTATAGGAGACAGGAAAAGGTGGAACAGGAGGAAGTCCTAGCAGTACTGTCTATCCAGCTCCTCTGTCTACCAGCCTTCCTAACAGGGCAGATCCTCTGGACAACAGCCAGGTCTGTGAACCGGAAATAAATTCTGCCTTGCTTCTTGCAGGATTGCCCGGATGATCCGTCAGGAGCGAGGCAATGCCCTGCTGGTCGGAGTGGGAGGCACAGGAAAGCAGTCTCTCACGAGACTGGCAGCTCATATTTGTGGCTACAAATGTTTGCAGATCGAACTTAGCCGGGGATACAATTATGATACTTTCCACGAGGACCTGAGGAAGCTCTACAAAATGGCTGGTGTAGAGGACAAAAATATGGTTTTCCTTTTCACAGACACCCAGGTATGTAAGCAGCCTCCGTGTAAGAACAGGAAACGAAGGAGTTACAGTGCAGCCTGTGCTTTGAAGTTTGGAGGATGAAGTTCAGAGGATCCTTGCTTCTGTTAACAGATTTCCTTGTAAAAGATTTCATAATGCACTTTTTATTTATTTTTACCAAGTTTCCCCCTTTTAATTCTAACTAATTATGATCAAAAGTTAAAGAGAGAAAAGTTGACTGCTCATTGGGTGAAACGAGTAGGTAGCAGAAGGCAAAAAAGTACATGCAAAAAAGAGATTACCAGAACAAAATCAGGGAAATATGCTTTGTACAAGAAAAGTAAAAAGAAAAAAAAAGTGCTATATTTCAGGCAAAATTTACTCTGTCTACAATGAGCAACTTAACTGGTTTTGAATTATATCATAGAGGATTTTCAATATTGATTACACTCACATATTTTCACTTTACGATAAAACTCTCTAAATGAACGAAGGAATAAAAAGTGACAGACTTGAGGCATAAATGTTTTAAGCTTGTGTTCCATTTTTAAAACATTGTAAGAGGATTCATTTGTGAAAAATGATCATAAATTAGGCCTAAATAAGTTTTTCTTTAAATTATAGAAAACATAATCTTTCCTAATAACACTCTTGGCTCATTGATTTAATCAAGGGAGAAATCAATAATTGGGCTCAAAACATTAAATACTCATATAAAGATCAATGAAATCAAAATCTCTCTTGAGAGAATAGGAACAATAGACTTAATAGTAAACTGTGGGTTTGAGTAAAAAAAAAATTATAAAAACAACTAAAAATAGTTCACTTAAAAGTCTGGGGGAAAAAAAAGGTTTAGGGAAAAGACAAGAGAAATAGCTCAGTGGATTAAAGCACCTGAAAGCAGGCGCAGGGGCACAGGGCTTGATCCCTGGGCCTGCCACGCCAACCCCACCCCCCAGGGTATGCTGACACAGCAACTGAGATTGGGTGTGGTGGCACATGCTTGTAATCCCAGCTCTTGGGAGGCTGTAAACAGGTGGATCACTATGAGTCCAATCTAGTAGTGAGACCCTGAACACCCTATACACCCTTCCCTAAAAATACACACACCCAAAAAAAAAAAAAAAACTAACATTTCAGGGACAGGACATAGCTCAGTAAAATAAGCACTTGCCTGGCAAGCACAAGGGCCTAAGTTCAATCCCTATTTCTGCCAAAAAAAGAAAAAAAAAAAGGAATAAATAATAAAAATTCAGACTGGGCAAGCCAGATAGTTCAGCGGATTAAAGTGTCTGCTTAGGCAGACACCGGGACCCAGGTTCAATTCCTGGCGTGCTGTACCAGCCCCGCCCACAGGCCCACTGAGCTGGTGACTGAGGCTGGGCGCAGTGGCACGCACCTGTAGCCCTACCACTTGGGAGGCTGAAAGCAGGAGGGTCACTGCAATTCTGATCTGTGAGGCCCTGCAGACCCTGTACTAAATGCATTTTAAAAAGTAATAATAATAATTAATTAATTAATAAATAATAAATTAAGACAAAAAGAGCTAATATTTGTTCTTGGGGAAAACAGACATAATTGTGGCAAATTCATATGAGGAAAAATGGAAAGTTTCAAATGAAGAAAAGAATTATCTTCTACCTTGTCAGAAGATTCCAATTTCTACATAACCAAAGAGTTACCTGAAACAAAAGTATAAATGATGAATTATTTTTAAATATTTGCATCAGTTATGAGACAAAAGCTGTATTGTATAAATTAGCCATTTATATTAAAAAGAACACCCTAATACATAAAAGATTGCAGAATCTGAGCAGATTTTTAATGAAAAAATAAGATAATATTTACCTTTGCTAAACAGCAAAGGTATGTAAATTAAATTCTCCCAAAACAAACATTTATACTTTCCAAGCTAAGAAAAATAAATGTTAAAGATTAAAGATCATTGTTTTACTTGAATTGAATGAGAAATAATAAAATCTTCAAAACCCAGAAAATATCCATGCACTTTGGTTGCTTAATCTCACCCCTGAGAATTGTTTCCAAGAGGATAATCCATCCAGGGGAAAAAGATATAAGCTTAAAAGTGTTCTTATAAAGGGGGGAGGGGAGGGAGATAGCTCAGTAGAATAAGCGCTTGCCTGGCAAGTGCAAAGGCCTAAATTCAATCCCCTGATCTGCCAAAAATAATAATAACAATAACAATAATAATAATAATAATAATGCAGGCAGGCCTACAAACCGTCTGTGTCCCTGTAAATGCATAGAGCAATACCTCTCTAGTGCCTCTGTTCCCATATTTATGGCAAAAATATACTGAATACTCTAAACAAAAAAGGTGGATTCATATTTATACTAGCACAAGAACTGAAAGGAGCAGAACACAAAATACTTCCACGGACGACTTGTACCAGGTAAGATATGGCTGCCTTTTAAAAAGCAAAGCAAGAAACAAAAAAGTGAAAAATCAATATCCATGCTGTGCTGGAATGTTACGATTCCATCTAATTTTTTTTTCTTTATTTTTATTGTGTGTGTCTGTGTGTGTGTGTGTGTGTGTGTGTGTGTGTGTGTGTGTGTGATACAGGGTCTTGCTACGCAGCTTGGATTGGTAGTGATTCTCCTATTTTCAGCCTCCCCGGTGCAGCTGGGATTAGAGGCGTGTGACACCACACCTGATTTTGGTGGCCAGCACAGTGAAGCCGCAGTGGGGCTCCAGGGCCTGCACAGCCCACAGGACCAGGGATGGAGCTTGGGATCTTGAACTTGCCAGTCAGGTGCAGATGTGGCTGAGCTATCTCCAGCCCTATTTTTTTTTCTTTTTCTTTTCTTTTTTTTTTTTTTCTTAATATATTTGGTTGTTACAGGGTCTCACTATGCAGCTCAGACTCATAGCGATCCTCCTGTTTTCAGCCTCCCCAGCGCTGGGATTACAGGTGTACGACATTACCTCTGGACTCTCAGCCCGCCCTGGGGGCAGGGCTGGTGCAGCATGTGGTGCCTGGAATCAACCCACAGCCCCTGAGCTTGTCTGAGCAGGCACTTTAGTCCACTGTGCTATCTCGCCAGCCCCCCGCCCTTTATTTTTTTTTTTTTCCTCTTTGTGACCAGGTTTCCCTCTGCAATTCAGGCTGGCCTTGAACTCACTTTGTAGCCCAGGCTGCCTGTGAACTCAAAGTGATCCTCTTGCCTCAGCCACCACGTACTGAAATCCATCTAACTTTTAATATTATCATTTCTTAATGATGAAATGAACTCATAGTCATTTAAAAAATAAATCTTATGAGGAATGGTTGAAAAAGATGTGGAATTTTTATACAATGGAGTATTACTCAGCTGTAAAGAATGATAAACTCAAAGCCTTCATATTTAAGTGGATGCCATTTGAAGACATGCTTATATGCAAAATAAACCAGACCCACATGTGCAAGTATCATATAGTCTCCCTGGTATAACTCAAAAGAAGAATTGCAAATAGAAATGTATAACACAATTAAAAGGAAAGCGAGAACTTGAGGATTGGGCAATGAGGAGAGGGCAAGGAGAAATGCTGAGAAACATGACAGAGGCAAGACCATTCACTTATACACACTAGATGGGTAAGACAATGATCCTGAGAGACATCAGGAGATTTCTGAAACTAGCAGTTAAGTTGTAGGATTCTCACCCCAACTAACTATACATGCTGATACCTGTGAACCAAGCAACTGCACTGAATTAACGAAGTGTAATAGAAGGGTCACACTCCAAATGCCTGCCATTCTGGTCTTCTAATTATGTACTTCTTGTCATGACATACCAGCTATTACTGCACTGCCCTTTTTTAAAGGGTAGTAAATGAAAAATAAGACAAAAAAAAAAGTCACAAGACAGTCCTGCTACAATGCTACTATGCTGTATATGGATGGATTTCTAAATATCTATATAAATATATGAGGGACTGGGAGATGGCTCAGTGGAATAAGCACTTCCCTGGCAAGCACAAGGGCCTGAGTTCAATCCCCGGTTCTGCAAAAAA
>PVKA01050693.1:0-12586 GCA_004027165.1 Ctenomys sociabilis | reverse complement strand
ATTGAATCTTTGATATAATTCAGCTACATAAAAACCTGTAAATATAATATCATGTATGCACCTTGTACAATACCAAAACGTTATGAAAACAGTTTGCAATGTATTATTTCATCGACTCTGTATGGTTATGGTGTTTTGAAACTGTCTGATTGACATTTGTATTTCAATAAAATAAAAATAAATGGAAAAAAAATAATAATTTTGAAATTATAGCATCTAAAACAGAGAATCAATTCTGGATATATAAAGTGGAAAACCAAATTGGAAAAAACTCTGAAGTAAAAGAATTATTAACTACCTCTAAAGAAGATATTAATAAAAAAATAGAGGAGATCAGAAATTGAAGGATTCCTGGAATGAGCAATATAGGAAAGAAATAGATCACATAATACAGAGTCAAAGAGATGTAGAAGAACATAAAAATCTCAATCATGAGTCTACTAAACTGTTTGAGTGAAATCGAAGACAGAGTTTCAGATCTTGAAGACATTGGTGCAGGCAGTGAAAGGGTGAGAAAGAGTCTCTTAAATACAACAAGGATGCAGGAAAAAATAATCCATCACTGCAAGACGATGCCAAGATGAATAATGTGAAATTAATTGGCATCAATGAGAATAAAGGAGAGACGGGCGTGGTGGTGCAGGCCTGTAATCCCAGCACTCGGGAAGCTGAGGCAGGAGGATTGTTGTGAGTTCGAGACCAGCCTGAGCTACAAAGTGAGCTTAAGGCCAGCCTGAACTGCATAGTGAGACCCTGTCTCAAAAAGACAAAAAAAAAAAAAAAATGAGAATAAAGGAGTCAAAACAAAAGATATAAAATGAATATGGGCTGAAGTAATAGCAGAAAACTTCCCAAATATGAGGAAACAATTCAACATTCAGGTAACCAAAGCATACAGAACACCAAATAACTTCAACCCAAATAAAAACACACCAAGACATATAATAGTCAAGATCCCAGAAATCCAACATAAGAATAATATACTGAAAGCTGCTAGAGAGAGGAAGCAGATCACATTCAAAGGAAAACCCATCAGAATTACAGCTGATTTCTCTACACAAACCAGGAAGGCAAGGAGACCATGGAGCAGAGTTCTTCAAATATTCTATAAAAACAAATTCCAGCCCAGACTACTAAACTCTACAAAACTCTCTTTCAAGTTTGATGGAGAAGTGAAATACATCCAAGACAAAGAACAACTAAAGAATTTCATGATGACAAAGCCAACCCAACAAAGGCTTCTGAAAGATGTCCTAGAAAGAGACTACAATGAACAGAACTCCATGAATGTGAATGGAAGTAAGCCAATAAACAGGGCAAACAATTAAACACAGAATAAAAAGGAGTAAATAACATCAGGTGAATAACATGACAATCATAAGTCAACACATTTCAATTATAACCATCAATGTAAATGGACTCAACTCACCACTAAAGAGAAATAAACTGGAACAGTGGATTAGAAAACAAAACCCAATAATATGCTGTATACAAGAAACACATTTAACTCAAAAAGACATTCATAGGCTTAAAAACAAAGGATGGAAAACAATAGTACATGCCCCAGCACCTCAGAAAAAAGCAGGGGTAGCAACTCTGTTCTTAGACAGTCTCAACTTTAAACCAAGAAGGATCAAATGAAATAAAGAAGGGAACTAGATACTGGTTAGGGGAAAAATTCAAGAGGAACAAGTAACACTCATATATATCTATGCAGCAAACACACCATATAAGACAAATCTAAATGGAAGAAAAATATAAAATCGAATACCACAATCCTAACAAGAGCCCTTAACACCCTCTTATCTCAAAAAGATAAATCAACCATGCAAAAAATTAGGAAAGGAGAAGCAGAACTGAACCAGAGCTTGGAACACATGGACCTGGTAGTCATATACAGGGTGTTCCACCCAACCACAGCTGAATATACATTTTTTTCAGCTGCACATTGGTCATTTTCTAAAATAAACCACATACTAGTCCAGGGGTCATGCTTAAGTATATGCAAGAAAGCAGAAATTATCTCATGCATATAATCAGACCACAGAGCAATGAAACTGGAAATAAACGACAAAAGAAACCAGAAAAATTGCATGGAAATTAAACGACACCTTACTGAGGAATCCATGAGTCACAGATGAAATTAAACAAGAAATTCAACAATATCTACAATTCAATGAAAATTCAGCCACAACTTATGGGTATTTATGGGACACAGGGAAAGAAGTTCTCAGAAGGAAAGTCATAGGTATGAACTCATACATTAGGAACATAGAACAGGGACAAATAAACACCCTAAAGTTGCACCTTCAACATCTAGAAAAGGAAGAGTAAACCAAACTCAGAGCCCAAAGATGGGAAGAAATCATAAAGATTAGAGGAGAAATTGATTCCATTGAGATGAAGAAAACAGTTCAAAGAATCAAAGAATCAAAAAGCTGGTTTTTTGAAACACTAAACAAAATTGATGAGCCTCATCAAGAAGAGGAAAAATAAAATTCAAATACAAGCAAGGAGGAATGAAAAGGGTGAAACCACCACAGACCCAGTGGAAATTCAGAAGAATATTTATGCTCCCAGAATAGAAGACACAGAAGAAATGGACAAATTTCTCAAAAGGTACAAATTACTAAACAGAAACAAGAAGATAAAACAACTCTCAATAAGCTAATAATAGTCAACGACATACGAAATGTAATAATAAGCATGAAGACAAAGAAAAGTCTAGGTCCTGATGGATTCACAGTTGAGTTCTACAAGAAATTTATAGAAGATATAATCCTTGCACTCCTGAAACTCTTCAATGAAATTGAAAATGAAGCAGTCCACCTAAAATCATTTCTGGAGGCAAGTATTATACTATTCCAAAACCAGGGAAAGACACAACTAAAAAAGAGAACTATAGGCCAATCTCCCTCATGAACATAAATGCAAAAATCCTCAATAAAATCGTAGCAAATAGAATATAGAAAATCATTAAGTAGACCATACAACATGACCAGGAAGGATTCATCCCAGAGATGCAAGAATGGTTCAATATTCAAAAATCTATAAATGTAATACACTATATTAATAGATTGAAATCTAAAAACCACATGATCATCTCAATTGATACAGAGAAAGCGTTTGACAAAGTCCAATACTCATTAATGTTCAAAACCCTACAGAAAATTGGAACAGATGGCCTCTAACTCAATTTGATAAAAGCCATATATGACAACACAATGGCTAGTATAATTCGAAATGGGGAAAAACTGAAATCTTTTACCTTTAAGTCAAGTTTAAGGATGTCCTGTATCACCCCCTCCTATTCAATTTAGTTTTGTAATTGTTAGCAACAGCCATTAGAAAAGAGGGAGAAATAAAAGGAATAAGAATAGGTAAAGAAGAAGTTAAATTATCACTATTTGCAGATGACATGATATTTTCCTTGGAAGACCCAAAAAATTCCACCAAGAAGCTACTAGAATTGATACAGAACTGCAGTATCATAGTAGGATACAAAGTCAGTAATCAACAGTAAATAGCATTCCTCTACACAGATAACAAACACACTCAGATGGAAACTAAAAAGCAATAACTTTTACAATAGCACTGCAGAAAATGAAATACCTTGGAATTCACTTGACCAAGGAAATCAAAGATCTTTTCACGGAAAACTACAAAACCCTAGGAAAAGAGATCATAGAGGATTTCTGAAAATTGAAGGGTCAAGTAGATGCCACTTCATCATACACTCCTATCCTGCTCCTGGATAGGAAGAACCAACATTGTGAAGAGGGCCATATTACCAAAATTATTGTACCGATTTAATTCAGTTCCTACCAGACTGCCACCAACATATGTCCAAGACCTAGAAAAATCATTCCAAAAATTTATTTGGAACCACAAAAGACCTAGAATAGCTAAGGCAGTCCTGGACAACAAACACAAGGCAGGAGGCATCACAATTCCTGACTTGAAATTATGCTACAAAGCCACTGTGATAAAATCAACATGGTATTGGCAATGAAATATACCTGAGGATCAGTGGAATAGATTAGAACACGCAGAGGCATCTATGAACACACTCAGCCATCTGATCTTCGACAAAGGGGCCAAAGAAGCTTACTGGAAGAAAGATAGCCTCTTGAACAAATGGTGCTGGAAAAACTGACTTTCTACATGCTGAAAACTAAAACTTGACCCACCTCTATCACCATGTACTAAGCTAAAGTCAAAACGGGTTAAAGGTCTAAACATTAAAACAGAAACACTCAATCTCCTGGAAGAGAAAGTAGGAGGAGCCCTTGAAGACATAAGGGTAGGCAAAGAGTTCATAAACAAACATGTATTTGCAACATTTGAAAGAATTAACAAGTGGGACCAACTCTTCTTGAGAAGTTTCTGCACATCAAAAGAAATTGTCAACAAAGTGAACAAACAACCCACAAACTTGAAAAAAATCCTAACTAATAAGCACTCAGACAAAGATCTGTTCTCTAGAATATATATAAAGAACTAGGGTAAAACAGGGCCCTCAAATTTAAAAACCCAATCCAAAAATGGGCATGTCACTCCAGAAAGAATGGCTACATAAAGTTAAATTATTATTGTTGGTTGATTAACCAACAATAAATGCTGGAGAGGATGTGAGGAAAAAGAACACATGTGTACTGCTGGTGGAAATGTAGACTGGTACAACCATTCTGGAGGTCAGTATGGAGACTCCTCAAAAGAGTAAGACTGGAAATCCCATTCAAGCCGGTTATCACTCTACTGGGAATTTTCCCGGAGGAACTGAAAACATCGTATCATACTCATACATGTGCACCTATATTTATAGCAGCACAATTTGTGATAGCCAAATCTTGAAACAACCAAGATGCCCATCATATGAGGAATGGTTGAAAAAGATGTATTTCTATCCAATGGAGTATTACTCAGGTATAAAAAATGATAAACTTGAAGCATTCATATTTAAGTGGAGCCACTTGATCATGTACTCATAAGTGAAATAAATCAGACACACATGTAAAAATAATGTATAATCTCCCTAGTGTAAGAAATCAAAAGAAGAAATACAAATAGAAATGTAAAACTACAACTAAAACGAATTTAGTGACATAGGGTAAACTGTACTGCATATGTTGAGGGTAATTATCAGCTTCTCTTCTGGATGGTTAACCATCTAAGTTCACAGACCAAAAATTGGAGAAATATAAGGTCCTCAAGGTCAGCCAACATTTTGGCCCTAGCCTTTCCAGGTCAGTGAAGATTCAGGACATAGTAGAACCTGTACTGTAACATCATGTAATTCAGTTGTGCCCCAAATTTTCTAATCAAGGAGATTATGGAGCCACAGAGGAAAGTGATCGATGATCCATAGTGTGCCTAAGGAGAGTCACAAAATGAGAAAACTTTCTCTGAGGCTTTCACAGACAGCAAACTGGTCAAGCAATGGCTGTGACTCATTCACATGGCTGACACTGACAAATGATCTACAGAGTGAGGTACAGGGTTATGGAATAAACCATGAAAGGACTTTAGTGACCTCATCAGATACAACAGTTACATTTTTTTGTTAAATAGGTCTTGCTTTAGCTTGGTCTTGACCATCCAGCAGAAAAGTATAAAAATGAGGTATATATAATAAAGTCATAATAATAAGCTGAACTGTAAATGGCTCTAGTCAACAACTTCTTCGGATAACCCACTATTATTGTGGACTGCTGGATTGTGTTGGAATGTTTTGCTGAATTCAAGCACCTATAATAATTGAATGACAATAGAATAACCAACTTTGAAAGGACTAAACAAAAAAGGGGATACAGAGAAGAACCATTCTTTGTTTGTATAAATAGTACAGTTAGGATAAATATGCAGTACATTGGCATAATTCTATGAAAGGAAATAAATGCACTAATACTGCTTGGACAGGGATATCCTGCCTGCTTCTTGTACTATGAATAACCTCTAGGAAAATAACAATGTAAAAAGTATTAATTATTGAAACTGTAGTATAATTCAGCTTTTTAAAAAAAAGATAGGTATACAGCTACATTCTCCTAATTCATTGATGAGAGGCATCTGCTCTAATAGTATTTGTATATACAGTATCATGTATGCATCTTGTACTATGAAAACAATGTGCAATATATAAATTGTTGAATCTGTCCTACTAATTTGATTTAAAATTGTCTCATTGCTACTTGTTCTTCAATTAAAAAAAAAAGAAAAGCATGGACACAGTATGTAATTAAGTGGAAAATGACAAAGTATAATTGAAACTTTATTTCAGGTCACTATTTAGCTATCATTCCAATGGATGAAGTTAACTCATAGAGTGATATTGATAATTTGGATAATTCCTGAAAGTATCAAACAATATTTCTTAAGACTAATTTCAGAAAAAAAAAGGGGCTGGGGAGATAGCTCAGTAGAATAAGGGCCGGCCAGGCAAGCGCGTGGTCCTGATTTCAATCCCCAGTACCACCAAAAATAAAAATAATAATAATAATTTCAGAAGTAAGTTATTTACAGTAGTAACTCTGGACATATTATCAAAAGAATCAATAAGCATGAAAGTTTGAATGGAATTAACACAGCTTCTCACTATTTATTGTAGGATTTCTGAGAGTCTTTCATCATGTTCATCTGCTCCAAAAAAATGATAGTCATATTTCCAAAACTTTTTTCTCTGGAGCTCTCCATATGGCTTATTAATGTTCCATGTAAATTAGCAGCTTAAAGATTATTAATACTACATGTAAAAGACTGGAAAAAGCTACCTTGCAAATGTTGAGAATTTATTCTGCAAGCAGTGAAGTATACATCTGTGGTCTCCTCTTGGCTGGTCAGCTTCTATTTTTTGAAAATATTCTTTTTTTATTTATTTGGTACAGGGTCTATAGAGTCTATAGGGTCTCACTATGTAGATTGGACTCATAATGATCCTCCTGTTTTCAGACCCCTAGGTGCTGCGATTACAGGTGTGCACCACCATGTCCCATCTCAATTGCCGTCTCAGAGCACCCAGGGGGTGAGGCTAGCAGATCAGGCCAGGGGTCAGACCTAGCCTGTGTGCTCTGTCTAAGCAGATACTTTATTCCACTGAGCTATCTGGCTGGCCCTTATTTTTTTGAAAAATATTCTGATTTCCTCTTCCAGAATTATATTTCCCTGCCCAAGTATAGTATTAGCATGCCAATGAATGGAGATGCCTACCATTTGGCATCGACTGTGCTCCCAGAAAGTGTTAACCAGGCCAGAAAAATAGGGCACACTGAGACAATTGAGACTGGGTATGGTGGCACATTGCCTGTAATCTCTGCTCTTGGGAGGCTGTAAACAGGAGAATCACTACGAGTTCAATGTAGTGAGACTCTGAACACACTGTAGACATTTTCCTAAAAAATAAAAGAAAGAGAAATAGAAAATGTCAACCCTTGGCATCCAATTGTGTTGAATTGTTTTCTCACTTCCATAGAGAATGTTATAAGTTCTGTACAATTCTTGGGAACAATGAAAAGAAATCATCCCTTTAACTGTTTTCTGTTTTCTTGCATTCAGATCAGGAACACTCTTTTGAGAAGCATGGATGCAGTTAAGGACTTCATTGAAGTTACATCTACAGACCTGCACTCTTACACAGGTAAGCCTTGGCAGCAGGCACAATGCCCGTGTTTGGCCAGATGACTTCTGTCCACCTGGACTTTGAATTTTGAGGTTGTGTGTGAGGTGATGGGAGAAGATGATGCATTGTTCCTACATGTGCTTCTGACTTGTGTTTCAGCCTCCTTATACTATTTCCTACATCCTTTCAATGATTTTTTTGAGGTAGGGTCTTGATACCATGAGCTCACTTTGTAGCCCAGGCTGGCCTCAATCTCATTGCAATCTTTCTGCCTCAATTTTCAGAATGCTGAGATCACAGGTATGTACCACCATGCCCAGCTCAGTGTGTTTCTTAATTCAAAAACTGAGTAGATTAGGTCAAGCTGACCTGTTGATAGTTCATTTTATGGATCTACAGTGATGACATTCTATATAATTAATACATTGGGGGGCTTTTTTGAGAAGACATGATAGAAACAGAAAACATATAGACACAATAGGTATAAAACCCAACTTTGAGACATGTTTGGATCTTGACACTGCACTTAAGTCTAACAGAATGCAGACTGTCAGCTCCATCCTTCTCTCTGCAAACAAACCTCTGGGCTCTCCTGAACTCTCTTTACTGGTAAAAATGGCAAACACAATGAGCTAGTAAGTTTTCATTTAGGCCTTTGGTTGAAACAACTGCATAAATTAAAAAAAGAGAACTCCATGCACTTCAAATGTAGGCAGCCTTGGGTAGATTCAAGATTCATCCTCAAAGAGAGGGGCGAAAAATGGAGAAGCCAGGGTGAGATGACTGTGGAGACAGCTGTCAGAGAATTATCACGTTAATGGAATCTCTCAGGAGAAGCCGTACAATTGAAGAGGGAATGAGAAAGGCCTGTAGAAAAGTGTCTAAAAATACCTAGAACGTCTCTTTGGATTCTTTAAACCGACCACCTGTTGCTTCATAACTAATTATTTGCACTTTCCCAATGAAAGGCAGTTACACTGTCAGCAGGGAAGGTTTCAATTATACCCCATCTTGGTATTGAATGTGAGGTTCTCCTGGGAAGCCAAAATTTAAAAAAATCAAGAAGAAAAAAAAAAACCCAAATTTTCCAAACCAGATGTTCGTTTCGAAATCTAATGGAGATCTCCCAATTACCAGCTCCTGTTAGTGAAACTGTTGAGTGCTAGCGTGTGGTTTTCCAAGCAGGAGGCCACGCCGGAAGTGCCAAGCACCAAGAGCATTAGTACAATGAGCACACTGTTGGAGCCAAGATGGGAGGATAATGACAGAGCAGGCCTCCCCCAGACTCATCTATGCATCTATGCGTTGTTTCGATTTTATCAGACCACTCTTGGAGTTATTATTTGGATGAACTAAATGAGAAGTTGGCCTCCAAATTACATATGATTTTCTTTGACATTTTCTATGCCATAGGAAGTATATTATACTAATTTTGTTTCCTAAAACCAGAATATGTACTTCTCTTTCAAAGAGTAATCTCAGATGTGGATGAAAAACCAATTCCCCTTGAAGATTCTGCCTATCCGCACATGCAAAGCAACACCTCCTGTTTCTAGAGGAAATTGTGACACATGGCAAATTAAGCTTCTCAGAAGAGGTATCTTACTGAGACTTCAAAAGTGGTTTCTTTAGGTTAAATACCAATAGATTTTCAAAAGCATATTAACTGGGGAGTAACAACCAAACAGTTTATCTGGATGTCATGTGTTACACTTAACCCATGTTATTTTCCAGTCATTATTGATACTTGGAAATAGCTTAAATGAAGAGAAAATTGCATGCAAATTAGGGCAAATGGTGCAGATTTTGGATCTGATATAAAAGATGTCTACAATCTTTAAGCAGTATATTTGCAAAGTTTATTGTTACCTAAACTTCTGATAGATGGGAGCTCTGCCAGAGCAAAGAATTCAAACTGCCTCAAAAAAGTTTTTTGTTCGTTTGTTTGTTTGTTTGTTTGAGAACCTTTTATTTGACTTCTTTCTTTTGATACTTATGTGTAATGGATCTCAAGGAGGATGAAAGACTCATACTAACTAAATATGAAACCATAAAGTAACATGAAAGTAGTTCACTTAACAAACCCACATCAGATTCGGAAAGAGGAATACAAACTGATACTTCAATTAGCATTCTGTGGCTCAGACTTTACCATTATTCTACATGAAGAATTACAGAAAGGAGTAAGGTAGTGTGTGTAGAGCAAATGGGTATGAAGAGAAATTAGACAACGGACCACTTAGGACAAGTGACAGTGACCTTCAGGGAGCGAAGCACAGAGGTGAAGCACCGATTCTCACTTCAGAGGAAGAAGTGCACAAACATTTCCAAGCCAAACTCCTCTTTGCAATAGTAATAAATTTCTTTCTCATGATAGAATTTCCCTTTTAGCATGTTTTGATAAATGAATAAAAAATACGTATTTTGTATTATAAACCTCTAGCACATGGCAGAGGGTCTTAAACATAGAAAACACTTAAAAATTGAAGCACTTAATAATTAGTGTGATCATATAATATATAGTAGGAATATATATATATATATATATATATATATATATATATATATATATTCCTAAATGAGACGAATTCATATTTATCATATATGATAAATGTGAATTCTTCTCAACAGGATTCACAGTGATTTGAAAACATTACTAAGAACACACAGGAGATAACTATTAGGCTTATAAACAATATTCCTGTGAACATAGATGTGATTGCCTCCCAAAACCTATACTGTAGCTCATATGTCCCATCCCCTCCAGAATCCACTGTCATATATTCAAAACCATTATTTTAATGTAGATATTCAAGGAGAAAGGCACACTTAAGAATTTCAGAACTGCTATCTGATAGACCTTGGTCTTGGCCTCTTTTCAGTATTAATTTCTGTGAAAGGGTCAACACTTTTTCCCCTCATCTATGAGACAATAATAAAGAAAAACACCAAAAGTAACTAAACTACCTACCACATCAAAACCTAATTGGTAGGAGCTGCCTCTGGAGAATGAGGACAGGATCCCTGGCAAGCGCAGCGGCCTGAGTTCAGTACTTGGTTCCACAAAAAAAGAATAAATAAATAAATAAAAGAGAAAGATGCAGCATGTGCCTGTCATCCCAGTGCTTAGGAGTCGGAAAACTGGAAGATCGCTACAGGTATGATCTGTGTAGTGAGACCCAGTAAACCCTGAACTAAAGACACAAAAACAATAAAAATAAAAAATAAAAATGTAACTCACTTAAAAGGCATAAGAAAGTGACTGATCCATGACAGGGGCTGCTTCATATTGAAATTTTCCAGCTTTATTGTATAATGATTTCACAAATAACAATTATTTTTTATTTAAAAAGTGTAATTATATATGTAATATTCTGTCACCATGATGGAAAGCTAAAGCACAGGATTTCTCTATTTTTTAAGCTAAACAACTTCATATATGTATATATATAATATATATGCATAATGGATATATAGTTCACTCTCATATTTTACTGTGAATAATGTTTTAGTAAACATGAAATTGCAGAAACTCTTCATAGTAGTGATTCTGCTTTCTTTGGATATATAGCCTATACCCTGAATTAGAATGCAGGATACTTTAAAATTCTACTTATTAATTCTTTTTTTTTCCATTTATTTTCATTTTATTAAAATACAAATGTTAATCAGACAGTTTCAAAACACCTTAACCATACAGAGTCGATGAATTAATACATAGCAAACTGTTTTCATAACGTTTTGGTATTGTACAAGGTGCATACATGATATTATATTTATAAGTCTTTTTATACAGCTGAATTATATCAAAAATTCAATAATTATTTACCTAGTGGATGACCATAGCACTAAAAGCCGACATAATATCCTGCCCAACCACCATTAGTGCAGATCTTGCCTATCATAGAATTATGTAGAAGTACAGCGTTATCTATCCCAACTGTACTGTCTATACACACACATCATGATTTTTTTCTTTTTACAACCCTTCCTTTGTCTACACCTGTCAAAAATGGGCACTCCATTGACATTCAACTACCTTAGGTGCTTGAACTCGACACCACAATCCAACACATTCCAGCATTCTGCAACCATAGGGAGTTATTCAAAGAAATTGTCGACCATATCTATTTACAGCTCAGCTTAATATTATGGGCTCATGATGTATACTTCATTTTTATACTTTTATACTTTTCTGCTGGATGGTTAAGACCTAGGTAGATCAAAACTTATATACCAATACATGAACTTTATATTTCCTATGTGGTCATTGAAGTCTTCTCAGGGTTTATCTTGTAGTCCTGTATATTATTCTGTAGTTCCTTTGTCTGTGTCATCCATGTGGATGAGTCACGGCCAATGCTTGACCAGATTGCTCTCTGTGAGAGCCTGAGAGAGAGTTTTCTCTTCATGTGACTCTCCCCAGGCACACTATAGAACTTCAATCTCTTTCCTCTGTGGCTCCTCAATCTCCTTGCTCAGAAAATTTGGAGCTCACCTGAGTCTCATGATATTGCAGTACAGGTTCTCCTATGTCCTGAGTCTTCGCTGACCTTGAAAGGCTAGGTACAAAATGTTGGCTGGCCTCGTGGCTCTTCTAATTCTCCAACTCTGATTTGTGATCTTAGGTTGTTAACCATCCAGAAGAAAAGCTGATTAGTATCCTGCAGCATATGCCACTCACTTTACCTTATCTGACTCAATTGATTTTATTTGTTGTACATTTCCTTTTGTATTTCTGCTTTTCACTTGTTATACTAGGGAGACTATATGATATTTACACATGTGTGTCTGGTTTATTTCACTTATGAGTATATGTTCAAGTGGCATCCACTTCAGTATAAATGCTTCAAACTTATCATTCTTAATAGTTGAGTAATACTCCATTATATAGAAATACCACATCTTTTTCAACCATTCCTCATGTGATGGACATCTTGGTTGTTTCCAAGATTTTGCTATCACACATTG